>PVIC010001089.1:0-87867 GCA_004025085.1 Thryonomys swinderianus
GAACTCAGCAATCCTCCTGCCTCTGCCTCCCGAGTGCTGGGATTACAGGCGTAAGCCACCACACTCAGTTTATAGACAAATTTTTAACTTTTATCTTATTGGGGAGGTTTGAATCCAGCACTTTCCCACTGAGCTTCCTCACTAATTCTTTTTTTATTTTTTATTTTGAGACAGGGTCTTGCTCAGTCTGTAAGTTGTCCAGGCTGGGCTTGAAATTATGATCCTCCTACCTCAGCCTCCCAGAATGCTGGGATTACAAAACACACACAACCTTACCTGGCTTAAACCTTTAATGTAACATAAAATATGGCATCAATTAAAGAAATACAAAGAGATTCTTCCATAAATATAGAGAGAACTTACAATGCCTATTTTTAGTACCTGCTACTTTAGTTTGAAACCAATTCATCTCACTGATAATAAAAGCAAATATTAATATTAAAATCCAAAGTACTCCTTCAGTGCTGGTCATGTGGTGCCTGGTAGCAATGTGAAGTGGGTGTTGTTGAAGCTTTCATTTTACACAAGCTGGTAAGCAAGCCTGTCAGTTCATCAAGTTTGAGACCATCACTTTTCCCAGAGAAAATTCATGTAGAAAATGAGTTTAATTGGAAATGAAGAGCATGAATTCAACATGACATTCAACTCTTTTACTTAGAACACTAAACAAGAGAAATTATGCGTAGAACAGTAAGAGGCCGAATAATGTAAAAACTTTCTCCATGCAGCATTACGTACCTAAAATCAATAGCATTGAGCCCGAGCAGCATACCAGCTAGCATGTTTGCCTCCTCACCCAAGACAATTGCTCCGTCATCGTAAAATCTCCTGAATGGAGTAAATACACAAAATTAAAAGGAGAATAAAGCTTTATCCTGAGAAATCATTTATAGCCTAACATAGAAAGTACAACTTCATTTATATAGTATATGTGCTGCCGAAGCGAGCACAACTTCATTTATATAAAAAACTGATTGCTGAAGTCTTAAAGATATTTAGACTAAAAAAAAAAAAAAACGAAGCCAAACCTGACATAATAACAAAAAAAAGTTCCCCTCAAGTATTATCATCTCTTTTAAAAATAATCCCCAAATAACTTTTCTAATGGGTCTAGTGTGCCCAGAAATTTCCCTGGTAGTGAAGCAATGTGAATGTAAAGTGAAAAGTAGCAAATTAAGAGTCATTTATGCTGGTCTGTCTCCCAAGCTAAGTAGACCATAATTTTACACTTACAGCATGTGGAAGTTATGGTGGATTTTCAGCCCTGCTTTGGTCTCATTCCTTTCTAACCTTCTATCTCTTTCTCCTGGAAGGGTAATATCTGCCCTGTGCCACTGCACCTCAGGGTTATGTAACTCACCTTTTATTTTCACAGATGTTTACAGCTAAGAGTTTACCCTGAGTCTCAGAAAAGATTTGGATTTTTGAAAAATGATAGCACTGTTGAGATTTCAAGGCTCAGGCAATCACATTTCTAGCTGTATGTGTGAGACTGTATTATGTTAGGCAGTGTCTTTTGAGGAAATAATCATAATAGGGCCTGAACTATTTTTCACAAAAACACTGTAATATGTATAAACTAGTTTATGTTTAATGACCAGAGATTGTTGCATTTTTGTATCAACTTATTTCACATAAAATGAATAGTCCTCCACTAAACCATAACATCATTTAATAGATGAAATGTCTTCCTCCTTTTAGTACTGATAAACTTATAAAGGCTGCAAGTAGATTTAAAGATGCTCATAATCCCACCATCGATTCTGAATAGTTGTTCATTGTTTGCCAATTTTATGAACACATCATTTGATACTTGAAAAAAATGAAGTAACTAAGAAATAATCTTTAGTATGAACTTTACCATTAAGGTAAAGCGCTGTCCAAGGAAGCAACAAACTTTGAAATGAGACTTACTAAACGAGGTTTCATGTATTTAGCACATCAAATGCTTTCTTTGAGGAAAAGATAACAAATGTTTAAAAGAAAACTATTCTAAAGGCAATCTACTGAGATTTTGGTTTTTTTGTGTGTGATAGTAGAATTCATTACTCTTTTATAAAACCTGTATTATTTATCTTTTGATCATCCACATAGAACTTCAAAAAGCCTTAACATAGTTAAGCAGTTTAGTGTACACGCCATACAACTGACCAATTTAAAATGCAATTAAACAGCAATTCAGTGGCATCCACAGTATGCACAGAGTTGTGCTGCTCAACTTGAACTTACTTTCGTTATCACAGAAGGAATCCGTCATGTGACGTGAGCAGTTACCCCTCATTTCCCTCTAACCACTCTCCCAGCCCCAGTCTACAATACCGTGAATTTTATTTGTATCTCCATGGATTTATTATTCTATTTCATGATGTTAAATAAGCAGAATTCTATATATCTGGTCTTTTGTGATTGATTTCTTTGACTTAGCATGTTTTTAAGATTCTTCCATGTTTAAGCAAGTATCAGTACTTCATTAGAACTGAATAATATTCCATTAATATTCTATATTTTATTTATTCATTCATCATAACATCTGGATTCTTCCCACTTTGGGGCTATGAAGAATAACGCTAGCATCTGTGCTACTTTTGTTTGTTTCTTTGAGACAGGGCTTTGCATGTACTTCAAGCTGGCCCTGAATTCACTATGTAACTCAGGCCTCAAACTCACTTCTCTTGGAGATAGAAACACAAAGATCCACATACACATCTACATATAAGACTTACATGCTGAGTCATATGATAAGTCTATGCAACCTTTTAGAGAACTCACAAACTTTTTTAAAGTAGCTACAGCATTTTGTTTTCCCACTGGCTGTGTGTGAAGAATCCAACTTTTCCAAATTCCTATCAACATTTGATATCATGAGATCTTTAGAGTACAGCCATCTTAGTTGATATGTAACATTTAATGGTGTTTCTGATTTGTATTTCCTTGATGGCTGATGAGGTTCAGATTCACTTTGGTATAAATCAGTCATTTGTAAACCTTACTTAGATTCTTATGCATTTTAAATAGGCTTTTTGTTACTTAGTTTCGAAGGTTCCTTATTCTAGATGCCTCCTAGACACAAGTTCCTCATCAGATATACTGTTCCCTCAAATTTTCTCTCATTCTGTGGGTCATTTGTTTACTTTCTTATTGGTGTTTTTTGAAGCACAAAGTTTTAAATTTTAATTATGTCCCATTTTTCTTTTGTTCTTTGTACCTTTGCTATCATAAGAAACTATTTTCCAATCAAAAAAAGATTTATATGCATGTTGTTTTCTAAGCAGCTTAGATTTAAATTTCATGCATCTGAGGTATTTGAATAGGCTATGAGATGGCAGACAGTACAAGAGCAGCCTTTAATAATGTTTATTTTTTCATTTTAATACAGTAGTTTTCCCTCAGTCATGTTCCAAGGTCCTCAGCAGATGTCTGAAATTACACAATACTTTACATAAACAGCATCCTATGAATGATTAACTCCTGATTTTTTGTATGTAAGGGTCCTAAGGAGGCAGCATGCATTCGACAGACACCCTGTCACTTTCTGAATTCCTGAGCAGGCTGTCTGCAGTACAGTACTCGTGTGGGCTGCTGGGTGGCAGCAGTGAGCTCAGCTCCTAGTCAGCCTTGCAATTATAGAACTACCATGAGGAATCACTTCACGTTAAGTGATTTTGCCACTTAGAGCCTAAGTGCTCCAAGAATGGTAAGGTAAGCAAGGTTTAAGTTATAATGCTTGATACATTAGGTGTATTAAATGCATTTTTGACTTACAGTATTTTCAAGTCACCACAGGTTTAATGCAATATAAGCACCATAGTAAAAGAAGCAAATGTATATACTCTGTATTTTCCTTTATGACATACTTATGATAAAATTTCATTCAAAAGTTAAAGAGATTAATAAAGCAGCCCAGTTATTAACAGCAGACTATAATAAAAGTGCTTAAAATTTGTCATTGTTTATTTCTAAAATTTTTGATTCAGTGCTTTCAGATGGTAGGTAACAAAATGTGGAAAGTAAATCCTTGGATATAGGATGATTACATTAGTATAAAACCTTTAAGTTATTGAAAAACTCTTTCTTGGTTATTTAAGATAATGAGATTTAGCTCAGTGGTTCTGGCACCTGCAAAGCAAGCACAAGGTCCCTGGTTTGATCCCTGGTGACCACATAAAACAATACAGGGCACAGTGGCTCATGCCCACTGGCAATCATTACCACATACCACATACCACAGGGGTGGTGGCTCACCCCTGTCATCCCAGCACTCGGGAGGCAGAGACAGGAGGATTGCTGAGTTCCAGGCTTGCCTGAGATACATAGTGAGCTCAGGGCCAGCCTGAACTACAAAGCGAGACACTGACTCAAAACAAAACAAAACATTTTAGTGACTTATTGCTTACTAGTCTACCTACTTTTCTAAAATTGAGAAAAGTGTTTACCAACTCCTATTATTTTTCTGTGACAGCTCAGTAGTTTACAAAGTTTTCCTTCATAATTTATTCCTTCCTTTGCTTTGAAATACTGTGAAAATTAACATTTCTTCAGAATATAACTCTTGGGGTATAGCTCAGGGGTAGAGCATTTTAGTGCAGAATACAACTCTGCCATCAATTAACTCTATATTGTAACTGCACACTAATATGTAATATTAGTAATATGTAATATGTAAGACTCTATAAAGCTAATTTTATATTTATATTTACCTCATCCAATACTTCAAATTCTTACCAAAATATTTTCAATATAGTTTCTAATATCACACTTGTAATTTTTTATTTTAACTTTTCTAATTTTAATTATTTTTGAGTCTGTGGGTGGAGAAAAGTTAAAACACAGCAAATTAAACTCAGTTCTCTCTTTATTCTCATCCACAGATCTTCCTGGGAAGGGACCATAGCAATTCTCCACTTACTTTCTCTTTTGTTTTTAAAATTTGGGTTCTAATCTTCGCTATCCCTTTTCCCAACTCCAGTAATTTGCTTTCCAATAATATCCAATCTCTTAACCTTGAAACTCCTCAGGGTAGCCTTTTTCAGTTGTTCTCGAAGACATTTTCCAACAGCAAAAAGATCATTTTAATCTCTTTCATACTTGCAGCTAGTCATGCACTCAAAGAAAACTTGTATTTCTACTCCCCACCTTTCCTCCACCCATCCTTAAGAGTTTCACTGCTTAGTGTCTTCAAAGCTGCCTGTGTAATAGCCTGTGTAACTCTTCCTCCTGTACTGGCATAAATACTTGTGTCTCTATCTTAAAGCGTATCATTATTCTTTGTCTGTAAGGTCAGTGGAACAAGAAATACACTGATTAAAATACTCTCAGGATCCCTAAAGGATTAGAGACAATTTCTCTTCCTATTGGAAACACTTGTCTCAGGAAAGACCCATATAAAAGGTAAAGTACAATGACACTTTCCAATACTTTGCTTATATCTCACAAATACATTACTCCAAATGTATTTATTTGGTTAGAGATTTGCACTGAAATTTATTTATATTTGAAAATTCCTCTGGCTTTATTTCAGTAAAAGAGTATAAATAGTAAAAGGAAAATCTTCCTTATTTTTTTAACATTTTTATTTTTAACATGAGAATGTTATATAACTCCCTACCTACTTCCTTTCTTGGAAATTACAAACCCATTTTACTCACATGTAAACATTGTTATTCATATAAATATGTGTAGGTGTGTATATATGTATCTGGACATATATCCTAAGACATATTTCTGTCTACAGTACATTTATGTATCATTACAAGAGTACTTTTACTTCATGGACTTTTTAGAGCTGAATCATTTCCTTTTTATCAAAAAGCATGGCTACCACCTATGAACAAGGCAACAAACATTTTGCTTTACATATTTAAACAACTTATTCTAAAAACAACCTATTCAAGGGCCGGAGGGTTAGCTCAGTGGTTCCGGCGCCTGCCTCGCAAGTGCAAGGTCCTGAGTTTGATCCCCGGTAACCACATATAATGCTGGGTGTGGAGACACGCCCACCAACAATCAACGCCGCATACCACAATGCTGGATGTGGTGGCTCACGTCTGTAATCCCAGCACTCGGGAGGCAGAGACAAGAGGATTGCTGAGTTCGCAGCGGCTTGCCTGGGCACCATAGTGAGCTCAGGGCCAGCCTGAACTACAAAGTGAGACCCTGTCCCAAAAAGCAAAAAAAATAAAATAAAATAAAAAAAACAACCTATTCAAGAATTATTCTACCCCACCCAATCATTTAAACTAAGAAACAAGGCTAACGATTTAGAAAGACTATTAGTATCTTAATTTACTTCAAAAAGATGCATTAAGAGATGACTATTGCATAAACTTAGTTTTTATTTCATTAATTTAAAATTTTTAGGTTTCATCTACTAGAATCCATTATCATGCTCATATTATTTTCTAAATGTTTCTTTTTTCATAAACTCATTTACTAAAAGTAGTAAGTGCAGAGGTGTAACCATCTTTAGAAATACCCTAAGCATTATTACTGCTAGAAAAATAATGTGATCTATATATATACATATATAGGATTTATGCAAAATTTTTAGTGAAGTCTTCCTATGTTGATCAAATTTATAACAAAGGTCATTTTTCTTTGTATCTTCCAAATTAAAAGTTTATTATTTTATTACCTACAAGATAGAGGAATCTAATGAAAGACACTGTAATATGTACCAGCTAGTAAGCAATAATAACTCTGCCTAGGGCTTCTCAAAATCCAGAATGTTGGGCCAGAGGGTTAGCTCAGTGGTTCCGGCGCCTGCCTCGCAAGCATAAGGACCTGAGTTTGATCTCCGGTAATCACATACAATGCTGGGTGTGGAGACTCACACCCACCAGCAATCAATACCACATACCGCAGTGCTGGGCGTGGTGGCTCACGCCTGTAATCCCAGCACTCGGGAGGCAGAGACAGGAGGATTGCTGAGTTCAAGGCTTGCCTGGGTTAGTGAGCTCAGGGCCAGCCTGAACTACAAAGCAAGACCCTGTCTCAAAAAAAAAAAAAAATCCAGAATGTTAAAAATGTATTAGGACATGAAAAATAAGATTCCAGAAATATGAATTCTTGTTGCCTAATTTTCTCTTTTAAAGCTGCTTTATATTTGTCACTAGTCTTTTTCAGAGAGATAACTAAGGTAGAAATAAGGGGTAATTTACAAGCATCAAAGGCAGTAATGCCCTGTAGAACTTTCTGTGAAGAATAAAATGTTCTATATCCATGCTACCAGCAACCACCTGCTGCTACTGAGCACCTGGAATGTGATACAGAGACTGAAGAACTATTTAGAATTTTATGTAGTTCTAATTAATTTTAACTTACAGTTGGCTTGTAGTTAGTGACATTAGACAGTACATGTCTAAGGTAATGAAATTATTAAATTATTTTCATGTATTGGTACTTCTGATATGGAGAAGAGTAGTTTCTTTAACAATAAATATAGATCAGCAGAACAGAGCTGAACAGGAATAACTGTGTTCCTGATTGTACTTTTTTATTCCATCATAAAAAATTAATAGGATCCTATTTTGTACATGGCCTCAGAATATCATCCCTCAAGTCTAAAGCCTGAAAAAAATCATTGGTATAGACTGCCCTAAAAACACAGTCAAGCAATCATTAAGCAGATTATGTATGTATGTATGAACAGAGTCTAACCTGGGCAACTTAGTGACTTAGTAAGACTCTGTTTCAAAATAAAGCATAAAAAGTACTGGGATGTAGCTCAGTACAAAGGCCCTAAGTTTAGTCCCCAGTATCACACAAACAAAAAAAGAAAATGATTCAACCATATTCTTTACAAAGAAATATAGAAAAACCACAGTATAAAAAGAAAAAAGAACCTATAGAAACACCACAGATCACTTTCCAAATTGGTCAAGGGAAAGTTTAGAGAGCAAGTGAAGCTTTAAGTGTTCAAAGAATGAGAATCAGAAATGATTCAGAACAAGGACAATCCAGATACAATATATGTATTTTACATAATCTTGGTAAATACATGTTCTGTTGATAAACTATATTTTCTTTAGAGGATATTGGCTCTGAGTAATAAGAAAAGCAGTAAATAAAATAACTGAAGGCTTTGGAAACTAAATAACTTTATTCTCTTATGATTTCTAATACTTTAGGTAAGTCTTTCAAATGAATTATTAGAAAATTAAAGACTTTTAAACCTGGTTGTTTTGAAGTCTCTCAGAGCTGTAGAGATATACTCAGATAAATGTTTCTCCATGAGTGCTACTCTGATCCAGGCTCTACCCTAAAAGGAAAAAGAAAGAAAGAAATATGAAAAAAATTAAAATACTTTTCCTAGTATGCCACTGAAAATATAAGCACTTTGATACATAAATACCAACTCATTCAAAATGTACATTTAATAAAGACTTACAAAAATACTTAAGTGGATAAATTAGTAAATTTTGAACATAGAGGGTATGTATTTTGTTTCTCAAAAGGTGAAGGGTTCAGCATATCAAACTAAGTTCTATCCTTCAATAGGGCAAAATATTAACAGAGTTACTTAGAGACTTGCTTTGAGTCTCATATAATCATAAAACTCTCCTACTTCAACCCTGAAGTCTCATTTAATGTAAAGTGAGTCTCCTTATAAAACAGGAGGCACAAGGCCTTTCTTTTCCTAATACTAATCACTCTAACCACTTAAAAGAATTTCCCATACTACCCTTTCAGAAGAACCTTTTACACAAGTAACCATGAACTCTAAACTGGATGATTAATCGTGTACTGAAATCATGAGCCTCTGAAAAGGAGATACCAGAGGATTCTAAAAACTATGTCAAATATTTAAATTTTTAAAAAGAAAACAAAAATATGTGGCTTTTGCATGTAGCTTGAGGAGAAGCAATTTTTTTCAATTCTCAGCACCAAAAAAAACAAAATACAGTAGACCAAGAGGTTAGCGTATTTGAGCCAGAAATAAATAACTTACCTATAGATAACTTCTTTATACTGAAAAGTACTAACATCTCTCAATAGTTGAGATTATTCACTCTTCTTTAAGTACTCCTAAGTATTTCATACAGACTATTTAGAATGAGAGATCATATTTGTACAGATGCCTTTAATATCCAGTCATTCTCATATTCACTCAAACTTTCATAAATTTCCAGCACAATTCATAAAGACTGAATAGACAGAAAGTTGAAACCCCGAGGTGGCAGTTGAGAATAAAGGTGACAGTGATCAATATGTATGACAACCAAATACCAGTAGGGGGGATAATGTATTAAAAACGTCTACAAATCTAATGAATTTGCCAAACTGCTGGCTAGGAAAGGTCAAAAGGAGTCAATCAGAGGAAAGGGGAACAATGAGAATCAAGATGTGTCATGTAGGGGTACAAATTCTCAATGCTAACTGTGACCATAATGTATGTATAAAATGTACCGATATTCAATTAAAAAATAAAAGTTAAAAGAAAAACCAGTCAGACTAAAAGCAGCAGTAATACGGGGAAGAAAATGAATGTATGGACACAGTCAGGTCAGGCAGTTGCCTCCCACGCTGGACACGTTCATCTCTCATCTCTCCCGGTGCTTGGCCTGTCGCTCCTCCCGAGCCCGGGAGAACTTAGGACAAGCTGTGGCTGACTGCGACAGAGGAAGGGAGAGGCACGCCACTAGCTGGCCCGCAACCTCAAGACTCTTTCTTGAAATTTCCTCTAAAAACACAGAAACTAATAGTGACATCTTGGATCAAAAGACCACAATGTCACTAATACAGAAGCAGGAAAAGTTACTACCTTGAGAAAATTAGGCACAGGAGATCGTGCTGTTGTTGATAAGAAATATGGGAAACTCCTGCTTCCTAATTTGTTAATTTTCATCCACAGAGAACTAGCTGCACTTAGTTTCCTGTCCTTGATATGTGTGGAATTCTCTATTAATAAAATGTGCCAATCTTAATTTTCATTTCTTTTTAACAAAAGGGCCTTTATTAGAATATGACATAAAGGTTGTTAGAGTTAAGAAGTAGAAAAACTGGAACTACATTAAAGAATTAAGATTACTGAATGGTAATGATGAATCAAAAGTTTTAAAAACAATGCTAAAACTAAACAATACTTCAGACCATAATTGGTGTGTCTAGATCCTGTTTTAAGAGCTTTATATATCTATATTAAGGTAGTAATCCTCCCCAAAATTGTGTTAGGTTACAACATTATCTGTACTTTATGAAGGAAAAAAAGATATAATTTGAAGAAAGGAAGCTCATTTTCTCACAACCCTGACCAATTTAATTGCATTAATACCCACGTATTCTACCTTCCCATTTTAGGGAATGAATTCGTATCATTTGAGGAGTGAAAACAGTATGGGTAAAGTTATTGAATTATATATAGATTTAACAAAAAGATTCATCTATAAAACTCAAATAATTTCTTTAAAATCTTTAAGAAAGAGACAACTCAATTAAAAAATGACCTCCAAGGGAGAATAAGAGGAAAGGATTTCTTGAATTTGAAACTAATTAGAATACTAGGAATTGCAAATATGTACAAATCCAGTAATAGTAGTAACTATTTGACTGAGTGTTTTTATCCATGATCACATGATCATATAATCATTATAGTACACTTAATTAGCACAAGAACAGATGGGGAAGACTCCACTGAGTAAAGACTTAGAAGAGTGAAGTAAGTGGGATTTTCTAAGGGTTGTGAATCCACTCTGAAACCTAAATAAATTTGTATCTCAGAAATTTCATATCTCAGAATCCTTGCATATTATAGAAAGAAATACTGAAAATAACCTGAAATGTAAAGATGGTAGACAATCTTAAATTTTAACATTCTATTGTATTGTTACAAATGAGGAAGATTACATGTCAGATTGCCCATAGTGATAAATTTCTACAGTACTGTGTGAGTACTGTCTAGTGGCACTGTAGTAGAAGACACACAATTACAATTCACCTCTACTAAACTTAATGAATGGGGTGGGGTGCAGCTCAGTGGCAGATCTTATTTAGCGTGCATGAGGCCTGGGCTTGATGCACAATAGTAAAATTTTTTTTTTTTTTTTGAGACAGGGTCTCGCTTCGTAGTTCAGACTGGCTCTGAGCTCACTATGTAGTGCAGGCAAGCCTTGAACTCAGCAATCCTCCTGTCTCTGCCTCCCGAGTGCTGGGATTACAGGCGTGAGCCACCACACCTGGCGGTAAAATATTTTTTTAAATCTTTAAATGTTTCTATACCAAATTGCTCATTACTCCATAATTAGTCCAGAGTGCATCTAAGTCTTCTATCATTTAAATCGTCATATGCTTAATTCTAAAAGTACAATCATAATAAATCTGACCCCTTATATGATATTAGAAAATAAAGCTATTTTGGTTACAAGTAGAGTCATGTGTTATTTATCAAGCAAATCTGGTGGTTTTCCTGATACATTTTCACATGTGTCAAGACAGGATGAACATGCAGTCATTTGAGACTATAGCTATAGGTGCAGTAAACCTGACATCTTACATATTTGTTTGATCCTTCAATACTGATACTCAACACTTGTAATTAATTGAGTAGATCTTGCCCTTAGACTTCTCTATGCAGAGCCAGGCAATTCAAAGACCTCTCCATTAACTGCAATCTCTTTGAGGCCTGAGCAAAGAAAGGTATACATGTAGGATTTGTTTGGGTTGATGTATATGAAGAAAATCTTGTGTTACACAGAGAGGTGGAAAGGGAGAGTATTAATAGCTTTTTCTGATAGTTCAGATATTATCTCTTGATTGTACACTAAAACTCAGTAGAAGATAATTTCTTAAAAGAAATGGAAAATGGAACCAAAATGGAAAAATGCAACCAAATCAGTGAACTTTTACTACTGTATTGCATTAAATCCATTGGTCTGTCTTGCACTTTGGATTAATCTTTTCCCCATACATGATTTTGTAATACTATGTACTGCTTGTTTTGAAAATATAATCTATGTGGGTCTACCAAATGTTAATAATTTCTTTAAGTGTTTATGAAATCAGTGTTACTGGGAAAACCTTTGTCAAGATTCATCAGGTATTAAGCTTGAAGTGCTAATATGAGTTTTCCAAAAGTCTAGTTTTTAACTTAAAAGCTTCAATTTTGGCAATGAGTGTTGTCACCTGTTTCCTCAAGGGACTTCTTCAAGAAGAAAGTCTATTTCTTTCATTTTTTTCCAAGAAAATGTCTGCCAAATGCTTAAGCCAAACATATTATACTTTGGGTTTTTTCTAGTAACATTCATATTACATGAAAAAGAGCAGTTAGTTCAGTGTATAGTTCAGATGATCACATGAATAGCCTTCTTGAGGCAAACACAGACTTCAAGATACTATCCAAATGCGGCTAAGGATTAAGCTCAATTGGATCCACTCTTCCTTTGGAAGCACAAGCACCCAAGTTCAATTCCTGGTACCAGAAAAAAAAAAGTCCAAATGTTTTATGCATGTTTTCCATTTTGTTACTTAGGATGTTATGAAGAGGAAACTGAAACCCTGAGATTTAATAAAGTCAGGGTTTAGTGCCCCATTACGGGCACTGAAAAGGAACTGACATGTATACTGAGTGCACGGCAGGGCAAGACCCACAAACTACTACCACAGCACGCTCTGACGTTACTGCCTTGATCTGTGCTACGGGACCTGCAGCTTCATTCTCCATGCTTGTGCATCAGCACTGTAAATGTTAACACAGTGAAATGGCCAGTAACACGGTGTTACAGAAAAAACAGTTCTGAGATTACAAATCCTCACAGAAGGGGTCAGGCGCACCACCAATGTTCAAACAGACATTGAGACCTACTGGCTCAGATAATTTAATAAATTAAAACAAAATATTTTGGGCTTCCTAAAATGAAATTTGTAGTATCTCCATACCCTCCTGTACTTCAAGATGCAACAGTAAAGACTCAAGAGCATTTGAAAATAACTACATCAAAATGAAAAAGAAAGAGGAAGAAACAAGCGTGTAAGAGATGCTGAACTTAGGGGTTTAATCTCAATGAAGGAAAGAAAATAAACATTATTTACTGGGAGAGTTCCAAGAGTTTCTACTTCGAACAAAATCGTTTACAATTGGATTATACACACTGCTTATTGCTATTGTCTTACCTTAGCTCTAGAGGAACTGACATTTTCCATATTCTCAATGCTGCAGATGCAATTCTGTGAGACTTTCCGGCAAGCCACTCTGATGTAGTCCCAAAAGCTACGAGGACTTTCATAACCAAACCAGGTTACTTGACCTTCAGAAGATAAATTACAATACAAAAATAAAACTACACCAGAAAATTCAAGTTGCAAGAAAAGTACAATTCTGAAAAATAAATAATACAGATTGTTATTGGGAAAATGGCACGTATGTAGATAACAAAAGCCTTAAATATAGTTCCATCCTACCCTTATCTAGAGATTTTACTTGGGGAGAACTGACTCATTCATTCTGGATCATAATTTTCTCAACAACAATAATCAAACTAAATGAAATAAAAAGGAACCAGACTCTAAAATATCTTGCAGCTTAATATCTTATTATATAAAAGTTTTAGACAGTGCACAGGAAATCTCTTTTGCATTTCCTGTACACAAGGCTGAGCAATGATTTACATGTAACCAGTTAACTCTAAACCTTTTACTTTGAGAAACAGAAAAAAAATGACAACATCTTTCTTCCTCAAGAAATGTTTCAGAACATTTCAGAAACAATGTGTGGTCCATCTTATAATAAAACAAGATCAATCAGAAGAATCACATATTCACTGATAACTTGTAATCCTCCTCCACTCGGCCATTCTCATCAATAAATCTCCCTGCTAACTGTCATTCATTTGCTGCAGTCACTGAACCCTGAAAAACATCTCAGGCATTTAACATTCTCATCTCTTAAATTTAGGTAACTGTCGGTTCATGACCAAGTATTCTATTGTGTATACCTTATACTAGCATTAATATTTCCAGGGAGCACTCTTAAGTATTATGCTTACTGGAACCATTTTGTACACTTACTATTCTAAATGAGATATAAGAGACACTTTTTAGTAGCCTAGAGTGATTAGCTTTATTGAGGGAAGTTGTATGATCTTAACATAGAAGTACTTTTATATTTTAAATGAATGCTTCATTTTGAATTATTTTTACTCCAAATCTCCCCCCCCCCAGAAGTAACTTCTCTCAGAGACATGAAAAACTATTCTGGTCAGCAAGTATCATTTTAGAAGCTATGTCTGAAATGACATCCAAGTGGTTCCCAATAACATAAGCACATTAGAAGAACCAGATCGCTTTTTATACGTACCAGTGCCTGGTCACCCTAGAAACTAGATAGTACATCACCAGGGTCAGCCCAGGCATTGGTTTTGTTTAAAAGGTTTTCCTGGCATTTCTAATGATGTATTCATGGCAAATCAGCCAACAGAAATTCTAAGAATCATGACTCTACAATCAGGACATTTTTCAAAAGCCTCCTTTCTCTCACAGTAACCTGAGTGTGGTCTCTATAAACAATCTCACTGTCTTGTGATGATTCATTCTTATAATTCTTTACTTGACTATCTCACATGTGTTACTGTCTCACATAAAATTACCAAGCCAGGAATTGTGCCTTGTTTTAGACCAATCTCCAGTGCCTGACAGCTTGTTTGGCTCACAGAAGACCTTCAGTAGATTATCTGCTGAACAAAGGAACTGGCAAATCAGCACAAACTCACCTTAATGACAATAAATATAACAACTTGTATTTTAGAAGTGCTACTAGTATCTTCATATAGTAACAGCTTTGACCCATATGCTATAATAATCAATTATTTGGGAAAATAAATTTTCTATGTAAATAAAAATATAAAATGCCTATAAATCCTTCTTCCAATAATCATATAAATCAATGTCTCTTTACAAATCAAATCCTACTACCTGCAAATAGAAATCTATAGAAACATTTGTATCTCCCTTCTTTCTCTTAATCTCTCTTCATCACTTTTTCTTTGGCTTCTATCTTCTTTGAATTCATGGTATAATAACCTCCATACAGTTTGACTAGAGTCCTTTGTATGTTATCAGTTTGTTTGCCATCTGAAGGAGGGACACCGGGGTTAAAGGACATCCAGGACAGTAAGAACACAGGCTTCTCACTCAGGTGTATCTAAATTAGATCACTTTCTACTTATGTGGTATTGAGGAAATGACTTAAATTCATTCTTCATGTCTGAGCCTGTTCTGCAAATTGAGAACAATGCTAGTTAATACCCAATAGTACTATGGTGAGGGTTAGAGGAAGTTACCCATACAGATCGCTTCACATTAAATTGTAGATTAACCTTAACTACTGCTGCACATACTTGTAGCTAAGGAAATCTGCTTGCATCACAAAGCAGAGTGATTCCAACTCAAGTTTTGCCACCACATCTGGCTTCACCATACTTGTAAAAAAGCTATCAAGCGCTGGGTGTGGTGGCTCACACCTGTAATCCCAGCACTCAGGAGGCAGAGACAGGAGGATTGCTGAGTTTGAGGCTTGCCTGGGCTATATAGTGAGCTCAGGGACAGTCTCAATGGCAAAGCAACACCCTGTCTCAAAAATTAAAAAAAAAAAAGGTATCAATATGGTAGCCTTTATCTCTTGGTTATAAATATTATTTTTTTTTTGAGATAGGGTCTCGCTTTGTAGTTCAGGCTGGCCCTGAGCTCACTGTGTAGCCCAGGCAAGCCTGGAACTCAGCAATCCTCCTGTCTCTGCCTCCCGAGTGCTGGGATTACAGGCGTGAGCCACCACGCCCGGCTATAAATATTATTTTCATCTAGTCTCTAAACATCCAGGGAAATATTTCTTAAAAATTAAAACATTTCTATTTATTATTTGTAGGTTATAACTCCTTTATTCATAACTTAGTATCTTGTGCTAGGCCAGTTACATCCAATAAAAATATCTAGACCAAACAAAAGTCCACTAGATTCTAAATGATCTGCCATCAAGTTCCAAAAAGGCTCTCATATAATGCATGGAAAGAGAGCCCCAGAGAAAGCTGTTTTTTCCTTGGAGCCTCATTCTGATCTACTCCTCTTGCTATGGCAAGACCTAACAGACAGGGGAACGATCAGTCAGCTGGTTCTCCTGAGGAGCTGCGTTCTCACTAATAGCCTCAGAAATAAGAAAACAGAAACAATGAAGCAATATGTACAGTACATGGAAAACATTTTTTCATACAAAATTTAAATCCTTAGTATAGTTGCTTCCCCCAATAACAAGTGACTGACAAAGTTTATTTTATTTTGAAGTAGCCCAAAGTTTCTGCTTTGTAAAAAGTGTTTTTCTGTAACTGAATTAAAAGTTTTTGTGATACAATATATACAGTAGGGTCAGAGATCTAGCTCAGTGATTCCAGCGCCTGCCAAGCAAGTGCAAGGGCTCTGGTTCAATCCCTGGTAATACAACAATACTGAGCGTGGTGGCTCACACCCACCAGCAGTCAGTACCACATACCACAAATGCCAGGCTTGGTGGCTCAAACCTGTAATCCCAGCACTCAGACGAAGAGGCAGGAGGATTTGTTGAGTTCCAGGCTTGCCTGGGCTACATAGTGAGCTCAGGGCCAGCCTGAACTACAAAGCGAGACCCTGCCTCAAAAAAAAATTAAATTAAATTAAAAAATATATATGTATGCAATTAATATTAAACAAAGGCAAAAACAGTAATTTATCATTAAGTAACAGCAAAACAGTTGAGATAAGGGCAATTAAGCTAGTTTAAAAAGTGTTTTGTTCAAGAACAAGTCATGCAGAGGCACTATGATAATCATAATGTCATGCTAGGTATTTAGTTGGCTTCTGAAATTTTAGCCAGAAGAGGAATCTTCTCAGAGGTGGGTGTGCACTAAAAGAATGCTTAGCCATACATTTCATACATAGCATTTCCAGGTCCAATAGGTATGTAATTGGGCCAGGGATTTAGCTCAAGTATTACCACGCCTATCTTGAAAGCACAAGGACCTGAGTTCTAATTTTAAAATAATTTAAAAAACAACAACATCTTTTTATGAACATCCTCATATAGAAAACATTCCTGACCATTGCTTCAAATGCATAAATTTTCTCAGGAATAAGGCTAAATATGACTCGAATTTATGAATACGATTATTCTTCCATTTTTTTGTTAGCTCTATTCCAACTTTCACATTCATTTCTATTTCTTTCATGATTCAACTATATTGATGAAGTCATTCAATAAATATTAGCAATTATGCAGAGAATAAGCTTTTCACTTTATATATTTTCATGTATAATCTCTTCATATTTATTTATATATATTTCTCTCTTTCCATATATATAGAAATTTTTAGTAAGGTTACAGGCAGATACCAGTATTTTTAATGTGTCAAGACAGTGAAGACAGTTTACTGAGGAGAGTCTTAGATGAAGTTATTTGTAAACTGCCATTTGTGAAGCAAATAAAAATTGATTATAAATTATCAGATAGTAATGCACTTTCCAAAATTTTTTTAAATTGGCATTATATAAAACATTTCATTCTTCTGTTGGATATGTGGAACCTTGATAATTATATGCCTAGGTGTAGATTTTTTTATATCACAGCCTTTTGAAGTCCTATATGCCCATTTATCTGTATGTCCAGTTCTTTTCCTTTTCACATTTTTTCTGTGAAGTTTTCTGCCATTATATCTGTGAACATTTTTTTCATGTCTTTTGTACTGTCTCCTGTTTCTTCAGTGACTCCAAGTAGTCTTATGTTATTCTTCTTTGAGTCATCTAGGAGCTGATTGATTTCTCATGGTCCCTTGCCATTTTCCCTAAGTTATTCCTTTCCTGTTCATTGGCTGTGATTCTGTCCTCTAGGTCTAAAATTGGTCCCCAGCTTCATTCATCCTACTTCATAAACTTTCATTCTCGTTTTTGATCACCTAGAACTCTGCTTGAAGCTGTTTAAAATGTTCCATTGCTTTTGTTACCTCAGATTCTATAGTTTTCCTGATCACTTCTTTAATCTAGTCTCACTGTGGACAGCATCTCTGTTTTCATCTCAGAGATCAGTTCTGATTTCCATTTTTGTAGATCTGTTTTTGTTACCAGCTCAGAGAGTCCTGATGATTGAGCTTTGTTTTGCTCCATTTCCCTTTCCCTGAATTTCCCTGTGATTATGATCTTTGTGTCTGGGTTCTTGAATTTTTTCTCATTTCCATTGTGCTGGCCAACACTGTAAGTCACTGCACGACCAAAGCAGTGCTTACCCAGACTCACCCAAACAGGAATGGAGGACCCGTGGGCCTCTTGTCTGGAATTTATGACAGGCAGGCTGCAAGCCAGCAGTGGAAGTCACTGCGCAACCTCCACAGCACTTACCCAGACTCAATAGCAGGGGAAAGGAGATCCCCTGGACTTCTGGGCTGGATGCAATGACAGGAAGGCTACTAGGTGGTGGTGGAAGTCACTGAGCAACCACTGCAGAGCTCTCCCAGCCATGCCCACCAAGAGCGGAGGCCCCATGGGCTTCTGCTGTGGATCCGATGGTGGGCAGCCTGCTAGCAAGTGGCATAAGTAACTCATCAGTATCATTTTTATTTCCTTTCACTGGTTTTAATCTAAAACTATTGTTTATTTTTTTATTCTAACGTTGGGTTGGCAGTTGGCAGTTCTTATATTTTGGCATCTTTGCCCTTGAGCTTTTCTTACTACTCTTTTAAAATCATTTCTTTGGCTGGATATTTAGCTCAGTGGTTCCAGTGTCTGCCTGGCAAATCACAAGTTCCAGAGTTCAAACCCCAGTACCACATATCATGATCCCAGGCATGGGTGGCTCATGCCTGTAATCCCAGCACTAAAGAGGCAGAGGCAGGAGGATTTCTATGAGTACAAGGCTATCCTGGGTTACATAATGAGCTCAGGGCTAGCATGAACTACAAAGCAAGACTCTGTCTCAAAAAATAATAATAATAATTTCTTTACTGTTTAGCATATGTGATTCTCCAGAGCCACTTTTTGTTTTTTTAATCTTAGGCCATAATTACTAAATTTATTTTCCCTTACTACTTTTAAACTTTAACATCATCAAGTAATAGGGCAGCCTTATAGAATAGCTCTTTCTCAGGCTTGACCCATTTTTTAGAAGATAACATTTACTACAAAACATGGTCCAGAATATAGTAGCCCAGCATTTTAAACATATTACAAAGTTATTACTTAGGTATTGACTCAATCTGGACACATAACAACATCAAAATAGCCGGCACTATTTCTTTAGTTCCTTTGGCACAGAATTTCCTACTATGAAATGTTTTGAGTATTGTTGTTTCCAAAAATCTGCTTATCATTTCTGATTCTTAGTTTAAAATAAGGAATCATATTCAAGGAGCAAGTTAATAAATAATTAACTAAATGTTCTCAACCATCAACAAAATTAAACTTGTATTATTTTATACCTAATTTAGCTTTGATTTAATCAACACTTCCTATTTGTAAAAAAGATAAATTTCCAGTTTAAAACTCTTACAAATTTCTATGACTTGGATACACTGGGGAAGAATACTTGATCTTTTGTTTTATAGTAGAGGATTCTGGAAAGAGCAAATTCTCATTTTTGAAGCGATGAAGTAGAAAAACAACAAATGTTCTTCCTTATTCTGCTAACAAAAACACTTATAGGCTAAGACTGGAAAATTCTGATTGGTCTTGAAATGTAACAGTATTTTCAATACATTCAGATGTACACCATTCACTTTTCCATGAGTTTGAGTTTACAGTTTGGTAAAGGTACTTAAAAAAACAGGCAGTCGGGAGTGAAGAGGAAACAACTTTTATGTCTACTAGCATCTGGGAAAATAGGTCACATCTATGATTTTGATATCATTTTTTACCTTTCCCTGATGCAATAGAGACATGACATAAATGTACTAAATATACTTTCTTTCTTTGCAGCCAAGTACTATTCCATTATGCAGTAGATAGTACATTTTCTTTATCCAACTACCTGTTGATTCTTTTGCGTTAATGCCAGAAGAAGCCAGATTCTTTCCCTGTCTATTGATGTCTTTTGTCCTGAAGATCTTTGACACTCTTATCCCTGCAGTTTCAGGTATAAGTTTTTGGTTACCCATTCTAAAGTCCTCTGAAGGATTTACTTTGCCCAAGAAAAGTTTTCTTGGTTTTCAAGACATGTTTAGTTTTCTGTCACCAGGTAGAATTACTAGAAGGGCACATAGTTTGAAGTCTTCCCCAGGTTCTGAGTTGATTCAGCCAAGTTCTTGATACGCAGCTTGGCCATGTTTATCAGATTCCTCATTTTATTGGCAATGAGATAATCAGGATCTGTCGTGTCATCTCATACTTGCTTCACCAAATGTGTCAAATCTTCCCGAGAATGGTACTTGCCGCTGGCTGTCCTTGCCAACCAGGTGGCTCAGCAGCAGGAAGGGAAGGGTGGAGCCTGGGGGGAGGACAATGGTGAGTGGAGAAGCTGTCAACTCCTTTGCCTAGGTCAAGCAGGAAGAAGAAGGTGGCCACCAGCTCCTGATGCCAACAGGCTGCCCACCTTACCCTGCAGGTCTGCCTATGGAGGCTGAAGCTCAGCCTTGCTGGCCTCCTGCTGTCCTGCACTGTGGTACAGCAGGCTGGGTATGGACTGGGGCCTCACACCACAGCACAGCTGGACCTCTACTAATTATCCTCCCCCTGTCCTCACCCCCACTAGCAGCCAGCTATTACTTAGGGCTTGGACTTTCTGTGTTTAGAATCTTTTCTGTTACCTACTTACTCCTGAACCTTACATTTACTATAAAACATTCATGAAGAGGTTAATTTGTGCAATTAAGATACAAACTTAACAAAGTTCAGAATCACAAACTTAAGAATCAAACTTAGGGGCCGGAGGGTTAGCTCAGTGGTTCCAGCGCCTGCCTTGCAAGCGCAAGGACCTGAGTTCGATCCCGGTAACCACGTATAATGCTGGGCGTGGAGACACGCCCACCAACAATCAACACTGCATACTAAAATGCCGGGCGTGGTGGCTCATGCCTGTAATCCCAGCACTCGGGAGGTAGAGGCAGGAGGATTGCTGAGTTCTCGCGGCTTGCCTGGGCACCATAGTGAGCTCAAGGCCAGCCTGAACTACAAAGCGAGACCCTGTCTCAAAAAGCAAAAAAAAAAAAAAAAAAAAAAAGAATCAAACTTAGCATGACACAAATAACTCAGTGCTGGAATTAGTTGCATATTAGGATTTTCTGACACATAATATGCTGGAGTGTCCTTAAATTTTCAAATACATAACTTAAAAGGGTACTTCTCAGAATGGCCTTGATTACAGTCCAAAGCCAAATTCTGGTAACCTCAGAGCCATTTTCTTATCTCTGATAGCATGTTTTGGCTATATTAGTATATTAGTTTTCATTGGATGATTTGTGTTCATACGTTACTACAGAAACAATTCAAGTCTAGTTTTGTATGCAAACCAAGAATTAAAAGTTGGAAAGCCTTCAAAAATGAACAAAGAAAACTTAAAGGCCAAATTAAGAAGTTTATCTTTACCCATTGTTTCAAACTGTTTATAATGAACTTCAAAAGATGGTCTCATGGGGATGTGGCTACCACCTGAGTCAGGAAGAGCTTTGAGGTTTACGCCAGAGTTCCTGAGCCATGTTTAGGTATAACAGTTTAACTGGATTACAGAAATTCTAAAATATCAAGTCACAGGACTTCTAACTCTAGTCAGAGTCTGAATTCAAATGATAGTGGGAAAAAAAACTCAAGAAATTATTATTCTGCATTTTCAGTTTTCTGAGAAAATTTCACTAAGCACCTACTATATCTCAGGCACTGTAGCAGAGATTTGATAAATATCAATAAACAAGGGACAAAAATCTTATCCTTGGGGAGGCTTACAAAAAAAAAGACAACAAATAATTAGTAAAACATACAGTATGTTATTAGTTAAGATGAAAAATAGCAATGCCAGAGAAAAAGGTCAGAGGAGAGAATGGGAGGCAATTTGCAATTTAAAATTCTTGAGGCTTTAGATTTCACTGAGCAGTTCTGAAACAGGTAAGAAGCTAATCATTCATATACTGGGTTGTATGTGCCCCTCATGCAGGCCACGGCCATGCAGTGATGCATTATATTGGAATGTTAGGAAAACAAAAGATAAAGGGATATAGAGTTTGGTAATTTATGGAAGGTAGAAAATACTAGCTGTATCAAGTATAAATGAAAAAACAATCAGGATCAATGCAAACTTTGAACTAACATGAGATAACAAGCCCAGCATTATTGCTCTGTATCATTGGATTAAGTCTTGGGAAATGACATCATGACTTCTTAGCTTTGGTGATTTTTCTCTAATTTACATCTGTAATTCTACAAATACTTTTTCATTTTAACAGTTTTCTATATAACCTTGCAGAACTTACTAATGTATCCCATCCACACATGACTTAGATAAACTTTACAAGGTTGATTCGGACCACTTTACTGCTAAATTTCTTGTTTTCTTAAAACTCTATGGCCCACTAATTCAATCACTTTTCATTTGAAGCACTTTCATGTCTCTATCCAATGTGAAACCTTCCCTGATCGAAACAGATTTATCCCTCTATAGTATATCACGTTCAGTAATAGTTTTGTTATGACATAATTACATAACAGAATTTGTTAATATCCTCTTTCTGCCTTTCAAGACTGTTTCTTATAAAAGTGTGCATATGTACAAGAGTTTGGGAGGAAAAAGAAGTGGGACAGTGCATTAAGGTTTTAATGCATATTTAATTTTATCAAATGCTTTGTATCAACATGATTTTTTTTCTAGAATTTTCATAAAATATTATCAGTTAAACTTCAAATACCAACACATCCTTACATTTCAGATGTTGTTAATATTTTATTGAAGATTCTAGTATCTATAAGGGGTACTGGTGTGTAGTTTTCTTTACTTATAATATTTCCTGGGTAGGTCTGATTAGGACTACCACCCTTTATTTAATGGTTTGTTGATACCAATAGTAAAAACATGGTTGGAGTTTGCTGGAAGGCTTTCAGATGCTAATTCAGCTCTGTGGTAAAGGACTATTCATATTTATTTCTTCATAAGTTTTATGACAATTTACTTTTCAAAAAATTGGTCCAACTCCTCCTCATTGTCAACTTTACAAAAATTGTTAAAAGTATCCACATATTCACCTATGATTCTGTAAATGGAGGGCCTGTGGTGATGTGTTTCTTTCATTTTGGGTATTTGTCATTTGCAATCTTCCTTCTTTCTTGGTCACTATAACTAAATGTTTATAAATACTTTTAAGTAATCAGCCTCTCATGTCATTGTTCATATTTGTTGTTTTTGTGTTTTAAATTCCATTGACTTCTGCCTTTATATTTATTATTTCTTTCATTCTTTTCTTTGGTTAATTTGCTCTATTTTCTTCACTTTCTGCCTAAGTAAACTCTTAATGTTTTAAATGTCAGCCAAGTGTTGCTTTAACTTCATGCTGTAAATTTTTAGATTATGTATTTTGATTTTTCATTCATTTCAAAATATCTTACTGTTTTCCTTGAGGATTTCTTTTTGGTTAAGGTGTTCGTTAAAAAGTATGTTTTCTGGGCCGGAGATTTAGCTCAGTGGTTCCAGCGCCTGCCTCGCAAGTGCAAGGCCCTGAGTTTGATCCCGGTAACCACATACAATGCTGGGCGTGGTGACTCACGCCCACCAACAATCAATACCACATACCACAGTGCCGGACTGGTGGCTCACGCCTGTAATCCCAGCACTCAGGAGGCAGAGGCAGGAGGATTGCTGAGTTCAAGGCTTGCCTGGGCTATATAGTGAGCTCAGGGCCAGCCAAAACTAAAAAAAAAAAAAAAAGTATGTTTTCCAGGGCTGGGGATTTAGCTCAAGTGGTACTGTACCTAACTTGAAAGCACTAGGGCCTCAGTTCGATCCTTGATATTGCCACACAAAAAAAAGTACGTTTTCTGAATTTCTAAATATTTCATAATTTTTCAAATATCTATCCTTAATATTATTTGTTATGGCCAAATAATATATTTTGAATAATTTCAATTCTTTCAAACTTATCAGGGCTTGTTAATGATTCAGAATAAGATGTGTGTGTGCGCACGCATGCATGTGTGCATGCGTGTGTGTATGTGTTTGCACGGTAAAGGGATCAAATTCATGACTTTATGCTTGCAGGGCAGGTGGTGGTGCCGCTGAGCTAAATGCCAGCCCAAGACCTATATTCTTGAATGTTCCATTTTCCTTTGAACAGTATGGATATTCTGCTGTTAAGTATTTTATAAATGTTAGTGAAGTAAGCTGGTTTCTAACGTTACTCAGGTATTTTTTTATCCTGATTTTTGCTCATCTCACTATAATGATTATTACAAAAGGCGTGTTGAAGTTGTCAAGTGTAATCGTGGATTTTCCTAAGTCTCCTCTATGGCAGTACTATCAGCTTTTACTTTCTGAAATTCTGTTGCAGCTGCGTACCTATTTAGGATTTATTCTTTTCCTGACAGATTAATCTGCTCCTTGCATCTAAGTGTACACCTCTGTCCTTAACAATTTTCAGTTATGCCATTTTTAAATCACTGACTCCAGCTTTCTTTCAATTAGTTCCTGTACAAAATATATTTTTCTAACTTTTAAGCTTATCTTTATCAATATAAGTGATTTTCTTTGTATATAGTCATTTTAACTAATCAAAACATGTTTTTTAATTGATATGTTTAAAGCATATATTTTATGTAATTAATAATATGGTTGGATTTACCGTTTGTTTTCTCTAGGTCAGTTTTATTTTCCTGGGTTTTGCTCCATCATTTCAGTGTTTCAGCACTCAATTTGTATTTATTTATTGGCCTTTGGGATAAGTTTCTTAGTAGTTTTATAATTACTGCTGCAGTCTACTTAAAGTTAAGTGTTCTACTATTTCAAGTAAAATATATAATTTTGTAGGTCTTTTTACTTTCCATACTTTAAC
Source organism: Thryonomys swinderianus (assembly GCA_004025085.1). Lineage (NCBI taxonomy): Eukaryota > Metazoa > Chordata > Mammalia > Rodentia > Thryonomyidae > Thryonomys > Thryonomys swinderianus. The sequence goes on from PVIC010001089.1 coordinate 24,963, forward strand.
TGTCACTTTTATATATAAAAACATTAAAACAGTCCCTTTAGCAGTACTGTAAATTTTGCTTTCAAAATCTTTTTTTTCTTTGCAGTACTGGGGACTGAACCCAGGGCTCCATGAATACTAGGCAAGAAGTCTACCATGCATTTATACCCTCAGTCTGCCTTTTTTTTTTAAAGATAGGATCTTTTATATTAACAGTCATTACTTGTACATTGGACCTATACCTTTCACCACCAGCTGTCCTTTATTCTTTATGCAGAGCTGTAGGTAATCAACATTTTACTCTGTTACTCAGTTTGACTTTAAAAAATATCAAGAAATTGTGCATTACGTGTCTTTCTCTATCTGTCTTACTTCACTTAGGTGTTCTAGGTTCACCCAGGTCATTACAAATGGCACGATTTCCTTGTGCCCCCTAGGGAAGAGTGCTCCCTGTGCACACGTACCATAGCTTCTCTTTCCATCCACTGCCAATAGGTACTCATGCATCAACTACTGTGACCAATGATGCAATGAATATGTAAGTGTAAATAGCTCTGAATTATTGGCTTTATGTCCTTTAACTATATACTCAGATTAGGAAGTGCTGGTTCATGCTGCAGTTCTATTTTTTTTCTTACTAATCAGTTTATTCACACTATTAATTGTAGGAAGTAAGATTTTATATTTAGAGATTCCAGTACTAAAATTCTTTAAAGAACTCCTCAAAACAAGACTTACTATTTTAATACTAGAATCTGTTTTACCTGTGGAGAAAGAAGCATTAACAAACCCAGTGGAATAAAGAAAGACAGTAAGTGCTACACTTCACATTAGAACCAATTACCTTCAACCTAGAAGCCAGTAGACATTGAACACCATGAGTTAGTGCTCATTTCCTACTTAGTTTGTTTCAATATTTTGCAGATGCTTTTCAGACTTGAGAGAATCTTCTCAACAACCCCAGACAATCCTTATCCAGATGTGGGCTGGAGATTGAGCTCAGTGGTTCCAGCACCTGCCTTGCAAGCGCAAGGTCCTGAGTTTGATCCCCCTGCACTTCTATTTTTAACTGTTTGAGAAACTCCATGTTCTTTTCCATCATGGCTATACTAATTAACATTATCCAAACATTGTGCAAGGCTTCCTTTTCCTCCTCACCAATATGTGTACTATCTTTTGACTTTTTGATAACATTCATCCTAAGATGTATGAAGTCATATTTCATTGTGTTTTTGACTTGTATTTCCTTAATAATTACTGCTCCTGAGCCCTTTTTCTTATATTTGGAGGATACTTACATGCCTCCTTTGAAAAAATGTTCAAGTCCTTTGCCCATCTTTAAATTGGGTTTTGTTGGTTAGTTGGTTGGTTTTCCTATTAAGTGGTATATCCTAGGAGACTGGTGATGAACTTATGGCACATGTGCTGCACACAGCGCAGGCAAAGCCCTCTTTTGGCAGGTGGGCCAAACTGCCCCAGCATCACTCCAGCAGCTGAGCACTGGATAACAGTACACACCAGGGAAGTGTTGGTACCTTGCAATAAATAAGTGATGTGTGGTTGCAGTCTGGGAACTTGGTCTCTAAAAGGTTCACCATCACTGACTTAAAATACTAGCCCCTTATTTTATATATGGTTTGTAAATATTTTTTTCCTTTCTCTTTTCAGTTTGCTGTTTTCTTCACTGTGCAGAAACAACTTCATGTCGTTCAACTTGTACTGTATTTATTTTGCTTTCTGTACTTCTAGTGTCAAATCTAAAATGTATGCCTTTCTATTTTTGCTCTTAGGAAAGTATATAATTTTCTTATAAAAACCAATGTATTGATGGCAGAAAAGTAAGGAAACATGAAAGAACAAAAATGAGGAAAAACCCTTTCAAAATGCAAAATAACTTTAATAACATTTTAAGGACTCAATTTTAGTTGCAAAAGTCTTAATTTAATTCTATTTTTCTCCCATGTAAATTCAATACTTTCTTCCGGGCCTATAGGACTACTTACATAATTTATAACATTTCATGAAACCAAGATGATGTCATCCTCAAAATATACAGAATAGAGGGGGCTGGAGTGCCTGCCTAGAAAGTGTAAGGTCGTGAGTTCAATCCCCAGTAACCACATACAACAAAACTGGGTGTGGTGACTCACGCCCACTAGCAATCAGTACCACATACCACAATGCTGGGCATGGTGGCTTACACCTGTAAGCCCAGCATTTAGGAGGCAGAGACAGGAGGACCACTGAGTTCAAGGCTTGCCTCGGCTACAGAGTAAGCTCAGGGAAGCCTGGACTACAAAGTGAGACCCTGTCTCAAAAAAAAAAGTAAAAAAATTTTTTAAAGTACATAATAGAATTAACTTTCACATTAAGTTTGAGAAATGCTCATAAATTATATTACCAAAGCAGATTACTATTACAAATTTGAAACTATACCTTTAAGACTGTAAATATATAAAAATGTATGTGAAAACATATAATGATCAGGTTTTCTCTTAAAGAGTGGATAACAGAATTACTATGATAAAACTTACTAAAATTTACACTGTGATTCTTGATTTTTATCAACTACATTTTATTTTTTATGTTTGCTGCTGTTTTTTGAGACAAGGTCTTGCTACACAGTTCAGGCTACCCTTGAACTCACTATATAGCCCAGGCTGCCTCAGCCTCCTGAGTGCTGGGATTACAGGTGAGTGCCACCATGCCCCAACTCAACACTTTTCAAGGAAATACTATTTTAATTTTAAAAGTTTGAATTCAGAGAGAATGTGGCTTTCATATTTCCCTCTCAAGAGATTTATATTTGTGATATCAGTATGTTCAGATTTAAGAAAACCAAAATCAAACATCTCTTCTACATACTTCTCTTTTAATATATTTCTCTAAAGATATTTCAAAGGTTCCTAATTCCAGAACATAGATGTATAGATGCTAACCAAACAATGTCTGGAATGCTTCTTATATACTAAAAAAAATCTGGTAAGCTTTCAGATAGGCTACCATTTACTTTAAACTTTTATTAAAATTATTCATGGAAAATGACTCTGTTCTTACATGTGGCAATGAATATTTGCAACCTTTTTAATGCATTCTACTAATAAGGGTAAATCAGACAACTGAGATTCTCTTCTAGGGGGACAGGCACAAAGATTAGACACTGTGATATCAGGTTCACATTTCCCAGGAAGTATCATGGCTACTACTCGATCATGCCAGACTACATGGTTTCTAAAACTTCAAGCTTATTATAAACAAAGATTGTAAGAGAATAAATAATACATTCATGTCATTACCTTTTAGCCGGTGACTTAGAATCTGTTCCAAAATAGCTGCAAAATTATTAAATTCAGGAGAAGAATCATCAATTGTCTCAAAGCAAGACCGATCAATAAGGGTCTTCACAGAAAACCTAGGGAAAAAAATATTTTTTCTGTTAGGCAGAGTTAATTCATTTATGTTTGTATGAAAAATGAGAGAAAGCAAGTGCACAAAAGATTACATTTTATGGGCTTGGGATTTAGCTCAGTGGTTCCAGCGTCTGCCTGACAAGCACAAGGTCCCAAGTTCAATTTGTGGTACCACATACCACAATGCCAGGCATGGTGGCTCACACCTATAATCCAGCCTTTGGGAGGCTGAGGCAGGAGGATTGCTGTGAGTTTGAGGCTTGCCTGGGCTATGTAGTGAGTTCAGGGCCAGCCTTAACTGCAGAGCAAGACCCTGTCTCAAAAAACTAAAAAAAGAAATGACATTTTATAAGATTAAATATTCTGGATATATGTTCAGAATAAACAGAAAAAAATTAAGAAAAGCTAGGCATTTAACTTTCATATTTGTCCTAAATATTGCAGTTTGCACATATCTTCCTCAAATCTATATGCTGATACCTAAACTCTCGTAAAGAAGGGTGAAGAGCTGGGATGTCTGGGAGGTGCTGAGGGCCTTTTAATTGGTATCTTTGTAGACGAGACCCAGGGAAGCTTGTCAGCCTCCGCTCCCATGTAAGGACACACAGAAGGCATGAATATGTCACACAGGCCCTGAATCTGCCAGCTCCCTGATACTGGTGCCTTCAAAACTGTAATCAGTAAATATCTGTTGATTTTAAACTATCCAGTCTAAGATACTTTAGCCTCCAGGGACTAATACATTACCTGCTGGACAAAGCACAACTTCGGAATAGCTCTGTCCTCACATGGAAATCAGAATCAAAATCTGATCTAAAGTGTCAAATTCCAAAATATCAAAAGACATAGTACAATGGACAGTTCCTAACTTATGATGGTTTGGCTCTGTTTTTTCAAACTTGCAATGGTACAGAAGTATATACATACAACCATTTTGCTTTTCACTTTATAGTATTTAATAAATTAATAAGCTACTCGATACTATATAATAAAACAGGCTTCATGTTACATTTTATGCAAACGTCTTTTCTTAGCATTTTTAATATAAGTAAACTAGGCTAAAACCACAATGTACAGTAGGTTAGGTGTACTAAGTTCATTTTGACTTATAACATTTTCAATTTAAAACTGTTTTATCAGGATCATAACCCCATTTTGAGTTGAAGAGCACCTCCACACAAAATTTGAGGTTCAGATTCAAATAAATGCTTTAAGAACTTTTGAGCACAGAATAAAATAGAATGTGAGTATCCATGGAGTGTAAATCCAGTTTTTACAAGGTATAAATAGGAAAACTTGCAAATATTTTAAGATTCTTACATTTTAATTTCTTTATCTCTTATTAGTATGTTTGTAGTACACTTAGTTTATAATCCTCTTGAACTGTATACATGTATATAATAAATGTATTTTTTAATCCCCTGCCCTTTCCTTACCTCCCTTATTTTCTCTAAATTTCCTTCCCATTTCTTCCCTATTGAAATTATGAATCTTACCTCATGTTATCTCTTAGAATATACTTTCTTTTTGTCAATGTATTTTTCCAAATCAATGTATTTTCCAAATCTCAGCTTGAATGCCATCTCTGGAGTGAAAAATTATCCTTTTGCATATTCCTAGAACAAACTAGTACTTTGTATCCCTTTTAACAGATAATTACAATTGAGCTTACTGCTGTCATCTGTGTTGCTATTTTTTTTATCAGAATATAAATTCCCACATGGCAGAAATAGACCTTTTCTGTGTTGTACCTTTTTCAGTACTGAGGACAATGCCTTCAACATTACACTTAGCAGTACCTGTTGATTTATCTGAAAACTATATTTTCAAGAACAGCAAAGAAATGTTTAAATGTTAATACCACAGCAGACAAGTTTGATTTGTAACATGGATAGATTCATATAATCACTACCAAACACATGATACACAACAGTTCTGTTACTTCAAACAATTCCATTTTCCCCAACCTTTTGTATTTGTATCCTGCAAAGGACTACAGATAAGTCCCCAAGACAAACAGTGGGGAATGAAGAGAAAGAGATAACTCTGAGAGTTCCCGGTAATGACATGAAAGGTAGGAAGAGGATAAAAGAAGACAAATTCCTTCTTGGGTTTTAGGCTTGATAATTGCACTATTCAATTAGGATAGAAAATTTAAAAAGACATATATAAAGGAAAATATATAGAGATTTATTTGTATGGCTTTTTCTATATCTATTATTATTTACATCTTCAAAACTGAACAGAAAAATTTAAACATAGGTACTCATTACTAACAGTGGTGTAGAACTCTGAAAATGATTATGCAAACTGAAACTATATAAAATTATCTTAATAATCTATACGAAAATTATTCAGATATGTTGGCACACACCTCTGACCCTAGCATAATTAGAATCTGAGGCAGGAAAACTCAAAGTATGAATCTACCCTCGGTAACTTTAGTGAGATCCTATTTCAAAATAAAATATGTAAAAAGGGTTAGGAGGGTTAACTCATTAAGAAGCGCAGTTTTAATCTACAATATGGTAAAAAAAAGTTATAATTGTTCTCTGACCCTTACAATTTTTTGTTAAAACATTAAAAACTCTAAAATTCAATTATACAGGAAAATGAAAATAGTAAAACAGATCAGTTTAGAACGCTGTGATCTAAAACATTAGAAACACTAACGTAAAATGCTTTACTTCTTTGTAAAAAACTTATAAATAGCTTGAATGATGCATGCTTTATTCTTCTCTTTGTAAAATATAAGGCATGAGCATAGTTCCTATGCTTTGGCAAACTGTCATATACCTTTGTAAACTTTGATCATGTCCCAACATTTTATCATTTACTCTTGTAAAATGCTGTGAAATGTCTCTGACAGAGATCCTTTACTCTAAAGTGTTTTTCTGGTATCACTTCTTTTGGGGCATCTTTCTGCTTTCTGTTGTGATTCTTTTCTTCATTTATATTGATAAATTAATGTCTACTAAGTTCTGGCTGCATATGTAGATTCTCTTGAACAGTAGCAATATCATTATGCATATTTCAGCTATTTCTTCTACAATTTAATTTGTTTGATTCAGTTTTTACTTTAAAAGTTTTTTCTTTCACCTTTGAAAGCTGGCCAATTCATTCCTTCAATTATCCATTTCATACAACATCATGTAGGTTCATCACCTAAAAACAGCACATAAATACAACTGTAGGCTTTCTGTGTATGTGACAAAATAGATGTATAGTGACCAATACTGCATAGATCTTGAGAGGAGTGAAATGATTAGTCACTGATTGTGAGATACTTCTGTTATTTACATACTGATTTGTGAATTGAAAAGCCAGTAGCAAAATACACATTTTATACAATAATAGTTAATATTAAAAAGTAATGCAAATTGGAATCATGTTACTGATGGACTCTCAACTGCAGTAATTGGAACATTTGAACCATATATATATGAAGAACCTATATTTACTTATTAATTATAAACAAAATTTATCTATCATGTTAAATAAATACACTTTATGAAAATACATCTTCTAAAAGAAAAATTTAGCAAGAACATTTTTAAATTTAAATTAAATATTGTTAGTTATATTTAATAGTTGCTAACTACACTACCAGCTTTAGAACTCAATTTGTTCTAAAACTATATGGTAAGCAGCTTTTGGAATACTCCATTGCACCATTAGAGAATGAGAATTTTAAAAAACAAATAATGCACTGAACTTGCTAAGATCATAATTTTAACCTTTGCAATGTTTGAAAAGGTCTGGATCAAGGAACACACTTAGAGAGTTACTACCTGAAGGCAACCTTTACATGCAATGAAATAACTCTTATCCTAGGCAGTTAGTATTAATTATATACCACTGTGTGTCTTTGAAGAGTTGAGAAAATAGTCACACAAATAATTTTCAATGTTCTTTGGTTCAGATGAATAACCTTGACTGAGAAAGTCTGAGGTAGATTAATATTCAACTATAGAGCACTATGTATTTACAACAGCAATGGAAGCTCAATGTCAAACGCTATTACATAATAACAGAGAAAAACATCTAGGAGATAAATTGGTCATTTGTATCTAAAGAATTATGAGGCTAGAAAAAAACACGAGTAAATGAAACGAACCAAAAAAGAATATAAAAGGAAACCAGATTTTAAGAAGACTTGAAAGCGTATGTCTTATGTACTCATTTCATTGACATGAAAAAATAATATTAATTCTCAGCAACATTTTGACAAAAGCAAGAACAGGCCCAGCAGAGTGGCATATGCCTACGGCCCCACTGTTTCATGGTTTGAGGACATACCTCAGGGTAGAGCACTTGCTAAGGTGTGAGCTCCTGGGCTTAACGTCCAATATTACAAAAACAAAAAAACCAAAATGGACAGTATTCTTCTTCAGTAGAATGAAATGGGAATTAGGCCTAGAATGAATAAACAAGAACTATGCGACCTCCATCTCTGACCTGAGTAGAAGGAAATTTCTGAATGTTTCTTTCCCATGTCTGTTTGGCAGAATGGAATAAAAAAGCTATACCTAAAACCACATCCCTCAAGGTAGGAAAACCTACTGCTTAAAAAATACAGCCTCTAAAATAGTAATGCATATCCTTGAAATAAATGAAAAACTATATTTAACAAACATGTTGTAGCATCAAGAGAGAAACATACAGACTAAGTAGCCAACAAAACCTCAAATCTTTTTTTTTTTTTTTTTTTTTTTTTGCTTTTTGAGACAGGGTCTCGCTTTGTAGTTCAGGCTGGCCCTGAGCTCACTATGGTGCCCAGGCAAGCCGCCGCGAACTCAGCAATCCTCCTGTCTCTGCCTCCCGAGTGCTGGGATGACAGGCGTGAGCCACCACGTCTGGCATTGTAGTAAGCGGTGTTGATTGTTGGTGGGCGTGTCTCCACGCCCAGCATTCTATGTGGTAACCGGGGATCGAACTCAGGTCCTTGCGCTTGCGAGGCTGGCGCCGGAACCACTGAACTAACCCTCCGGCCCTCAAGTCTTGTTTTTATGTTATCAGATTATATTTGACCCCTAACACAAAAGTACAATGAAGTCAAAATCCAAATACCCCAACACATGCCCTTAGACACAGTTGCCTGCCATTATCAAGTATGAAGAGAGCTAAGTAGAAAGAAGCATTTAAAATCACTGAGATTAGTAACTGAGTAAACCATATCCCCAGCTGTGCTTCCAGTATGTCCTGCTCTCCTGACAGCACAAGCCAAAACTTCAGAAGGCAAGTCAGTCTCTCCAAGTGCCTGTTCTGCTTATCCCTTCCCCAGTCTTCCACTTCAGTACGCCACTAAAATCAAGCACCTAGCTCTATTATGCCAGGAAAGAGAATCTTTTCTCTACAGCACAGTAACAAGCTATGTTATGAAAACCAAACCAAAAAATTCCTCACAATATGTCTTTGCTGTTAATAAACATCTGCCATTGAACTATTTATGTAAATTAACACTTTTCATCCATTCCTATATTTTCCCTCATTTTTTTTTTATAATTTTACTCCATTTTAAAGATTTTTAAAGTGAAAAAGGATCTTTTACATAACTTTTTCGTAGAGATCTAAGACTATGGCCCACAGGCCAAATCCAAGTGGTTGCCAGTTTCTGTGCCTATACGTTTCCTGGAACACACAAATACACAATGTCCCAACCATCTTTCTTGAACCTACCCTGAAACATAAGTCTCTAGATGTATGATGCAGATATTATCTAACTGTACCAGGAATCCTGCATTACAGAGTTACTAGTGAATGAGGTAAAAATAATAAAGGAACATTATCATTAATATGATAAAATTTCATTAAAATGTAAAAATTAACTTGAAGTGGGCTGCATATTTAATTCAGTGGTTCCGCCATCTACCTGGCAAGCACAAAGTCCCAAGCTCAAACCCTAGTACCAAGCACCACAATGGCCAGACCTTGTCTCAAAAACCTAAACAAAACAAAACAAAACCCTTAACTTGAAAAAGTTAAATATTTTCTCTGTTTAAATTTTTAGGGGGCCAGGGATTTAGCTCAAGTGATACCACACCTACCTTGGAAGCACAAGCGCCCAAGTTTGATCCCCGGTAGCACCAAAATAAATAAATTAATTAATTAATTAAAAATTTTCTCCATACTGTCAAAATTTCTTTTAAAAGAGAAATTATCAATCTAAGCACCTTAAGAATGATATAGTACAGTATCAAGACCTTGTCTTGCTATATAAGTAGACTAAATGACAGATTGCCCAAATTGAAAATTATTTTTAAAAGTATGATCTTTGTTTTTTTTGAAACAGGGTCTCGCCTTGTAGCTCAGACTGGCCCTCAGCTCACTATGTAGCCCAGGCAAACCTGGAACTCAGCAATCCTCCTGTCTCTGCCTCCCGAGTGCTGGGATGACAGGCGTGAGCCACCACGCCCAGCACTGTGGTATGTGGTATCGACTGCTGGTGGGCATGAGTCAGCATGCCCAGCATTGTATGTGGTTACCAGGATTGAACTCAGGACCTTCACTTGCAAGGCAGGCACCGGAACCACTGAACTAAATCTCTAGCCCTTAAAAGTATGATCTTTAAAAAAAAAAAAAATTGAAGTGCTCGCTTTGGCAGCACATATACTAAAAAAAAATTGAAGAAAAAAGGCAAAATTTTCAAAAAATTTTTTATCTAAAATTAGTAATCTAGCAAACCAAGAAAACATACCTTTTTAAAATACACTGGCTCGATCTCATATGAAAAGACTGCCAACTATAATCATTTTAATAAAGAACACTACATACATGTCCCTGAGGAATCTCAGTACTTATCAACACACTGAAACTCTAGGACCTCAGAAGTTAATCATCTAATTATTACAAAGTAAAGAGTTAGTACGTGGAAGATATTTAATATAAGGTTGGCTTCTGCGAAACCTATTATATGTTACCACACATCTTTAGATTACCATCATGACACTAGACATCTAAGCACGGGAAAGGAATGCATGAGCTCTGAGCATCTGCATGCAAACAGGTTAAAAAAAAAAAGCATTGGGCTGGAGATTTAGCTCAGCGGTTCTGGCACCTGCCTCACAAGCACAAGGCCCCGAGTTCGATCCTGGTAACCACATACAATGCTGGGCATGGTGACTCATGCCCACCAGCAATCAATACTACATACCACAGTGCCAGGTGTGGTGGCTCATGTCTATAATCCCAGCATTAGGGAGACAGGAGGATTGCTGAGTTCAAGGCTTGCCTGGGCTACATAGTGAGCTGAGGGCCAGCCTGAACTACAAAGTGAGACCCTGTCTCCAAAAAAAAAAAAAAAAAAGTTCACCACCACTACCTTATGTAGTTCAGGATATCTCAAACTCACTATGTATAGCTCGGGCTAGGCTCAAGCTTGAGGCAATCCTCCTCTTCTGCCTCCCAAGTGCAAGGATTACAGATGTACACCACCATGTCTGGCTCCAGAATTGGTTATATAATTACAAATAGTAAGGGAGACTGTAAAATCTCAAAAGTCAAATATAAAAGTTGAAGATTTAGACAATATTGTTTTTCTTTCCTATTCCAAGTATAGTCAGTCATCATTAGTGGAAAAATGAAATGTTATAAAATACTGTCAAAACGATGCATTTTGAAAGTTTTATCTGTTTCTGTCAAGTGTTATTTCTTAAAATAGACAAAGTAGATTATTTTGAAGATATATATATCAGAAGCACAGAATTTCATTCAACTTTCACCCTTTTATATCTATTTTTTACTGAAAGACTAAAAGAGATACATTTTTAAATTTTCCACATTAAATGTTCATTAGAAAAATTTTGTTCAAAGGAAAGCAGACACTACTACCAAAGCTACTGTCATGCATCAGTGTGACTCTAAAATCAGTAAAGATGGTTCTCGAACCCTCAAACTCAGTTTGGAAATGTCTACTGCTTTCATTCTCACCAGTTAAAATCACTAATACTTACTTGATTTGAAAATAAACTAGATGCTGAATAAAATGTGATTCCTGTACTTGAAAAATTCACATTCTAGTAAAAAGATGGATTATATATTAAATTTAAATATATATGCACATATTTAAATATACTACTGTATTTCAGAAAATACTTCAGATTGTTTCTATAATCCATTGGCTGGCCTACATTAAAACTGGTGAGGAAGAGGAAACACATTTTCACTTCTTTCAAGTCCTGTGGAACAGACAGTGACAGGCTGTACTGAGCTAGAGCAACAGGACGAGGCAGGGATGTTACACAAACTATGTTCGGAGGCTCAGAGAACTCTTGATACAACAAAGGCTGGAGTGGCTAACACTCCTGAGATGGGGAAAGCTTTTAAAAATGGGTTAATTTTTTATAGCTGCTTGTGTAGAAGAATGTCTACAAACTCTGAGCACTAGGAGGGTCCAGTGCCCCCAGAAGGCAACTAGGGAGAAAAACCATAAAAGTTTTTGAAATAGCCTTGAGAAGGTCTCAAACATTTTTCCTTTATCTGCAGCATTTTGAGGAAGCATTTTGACCTTGTGCAATAAAATGGTGGCTCACGCCTGTAATCCCAGCACTTGGGAGGTAAAGGCAGGAAGACTGCTTGCTGAGTTTGAGGCTTGCCTGGGCTACACAGTAAACTCAGGGCTAGCCTGAGCTACAAAGTGAGATCCTATCTCAAAAAATAAATAAATAAATAAAAATAAAAAATAAAAATTATAGGACTAGGAAAAAAGTAAATGTAGACATAAAGATGACCCTAGTATTCTAGATCATTGGAAACTTAAAAGTTGATTAATATGTTCAAGAAAACAGAGTGAAAATAAAAGGGCATAACAGATGAAAGGATAATAACTTTTTGAGAGGATTAGAGTTTAAAGGATAATAACTTTAGAGAGGATTAGAGGATTCTTTAAAAAGAATCAAACAGCAATTCTAGAACTCAGTAAAATTTGGAGCTACTTCCATGGATAACGCAGTTCAAAGGACCACAGCAGAAGACATGATTAATGAATTAGAAGAGAAGTCAATGGAAAACACAAGCTGAAGCATTGAGGAAAAAAATGAAAAAATATAGAAAGGGGTGAATGAAGTGAGGCCTGCCAAAGTTTAACAAAAATATAAGTGGAGCATTGAGAAAAATGGCAAAGTTTTTTTCTAAAACTGATGGAAGAAAAATGAAAAAGTCTATTTTTAAACAAAAATAAAAGTATATTTACTAAATATGAAGCATAAAATACAAGAATTTTCTTTTTTCTTTCTAGTACTGAACTCAAGACCCTGTGCTTCTCAGGCAGGCACAGACAGAGCTGTTGAGAGCTACATGCCTGGCTCAAAATATAATATTCTTGTAGAACTGAAAAATATGTGGAGATTTTAAAGTATATCTTATGATAAGGGAAAGTAAATGGTTCTACCTCTATTGAAGAAGCAGTTGTTACATTTTCACTGTGACGCAGGAGAGTTAAGGCCTAACTCCCCACCTGAAACGCGAGTTTGTGTTCTCTCAAAATCGAAGAATGAATTTTAAGAACAATGGAGGTTTGAGTAGGAAAATTTTATTGAGAGAGAAAGCTTCTGCCTTAAGAGAGACAGAAGGGGGGACCCGCAAAGTGGGTAACCCCCCTACCTCACTTTTTAGAGGGCTTTTATGGAGCAAAGCCATGAGGTGAGGCGGGTCTAAAATAGGGGGCTACCAATAAGATTAAAAAAAGGTAGATGGGTTACAATTAACCAATGAGTACAGTGGGGGCTTCCAATAAGATTTGAAAGAAATGGGCAAACCGTGGCTAACCAATGGGTAAATGACAAGCATAGTTACTTCAGCAATTTTTTGATTGAATAGAGCCCAATGAGAAATTGAGCCCTAGAGGGTCTTGCTGGTCAGGAGACTCCTCCAGGTGCTTCAAGGTCCTGCCCATTATCTGGGGATTTTGTAATGACTGTCTTCCAGGGAGGGGCTGGATCCAGACGACCTTCCATCCTGGGAGGAGAATGAGGCCTGTAGTATAGTTTCTCACTGATGGTGCTGACCTTCAGAAGGATCCTCTTTTTTGCAAGGCTTTCAAGTGTCGGCCCTCTCTATCTGCCTACATATGTCTGGCTGGCTTCTCTACCTATAATAACTGTACTATACCAAATAAAAGGTAACTTCCAAGAGAATACAAAATGAATATTTTATATTTATAGAGAAAAATGTAAATAATGCTGTGGTACCTCTGTTCACAAGCAGAATTTGTTTTATGATTTGGGAGAAGGCTGCTCTTGTATTTCTCACCTGATGTAGAGTATGTGAATGGAAGCAACATTCTGTTTAACACTTTTGTTTGTGAGACAAACTATTTGTGAACAGAAGTGTTTTTGAACCAAAATACTACTGTATATGACTAACAAGTTTACAGAATGAAAAACTGATTAGTGGAATAAATAGAATACTAAAACTATTAATGTCTTAGTCATTTTCTTGTTGCTGAGATACAATGCTGGATATCAGCAATTTAAGGGAGGAAAGGTTTGACTCCCACTTTTGGTATACAGTTTGCTGGCCTCAAAGCAAGAAGGCATAGAGGCCAGGAAGCAGAGAATCAGGGGAGAGGCCAGCAGGGAGACATATCTTTCCCATTCAGACCCACAGTGACCACCTTTTTGGTCTACACCAGCCTCCTACCATCAAGTCAGTTACAAGGTCCCATAATCCAATCACCATTCAAAACCCGCCCCTCTCCATGAGCTCCTGACACTTTGGGGGAACATCCAGATATAAAACATAATAGCTAGAATACAAACCAAGAGAAAAGTAAAGAGAAAAAATTAAGGTAGTGGCTACAAATTCAAATAAAATAACATTAAGTATAATGAGCTAAATATCCTAAATAGAAGATTAAGACTACTACACTAGATAAACTGCAGCATTCAATTCTATTGTACCTGGAAGAATCTAAGTAACCAGAAAGAATGTAAAAAATGGAAAAAAAAATGGAAAAAGATATACCAGATAAATACTACTTAAAGACAGCTGTTCTAATTATACTAATAACAGAGACTTTAATGAACAGCATAGAAAGGGACAGTTCTTGATAACACAGAAGTCAAACTACAAAGAAGAGAGCATAATTCTAAATCTGTACACAACTGTGTAATACATCAACAAAATAATCACAGGAAAAAATGACAACTAAAAGAAAAAACAAATCTAAACTCAGGTAGGCCCTTAAAATATCTCATAACTCTCAAAATCAAGAAGACTAAACAAATAAAAAACTAGTATTAATAAAAACATCAATGATGAAAACACTAGGCTAGATATGTATACAACATGCAATCAACAATGACAAAACAATTACTTTCAGGTGCACAGGAAATAATTGAATTACTGTGCACTGTATCATAAAGAATCAAGAAAACTCCAACTTTGAAATCTTTTAGAATATGTTCTCTGCAAGGTGGAATAGTTAGAAATAATACGTAAAATTAGTTATAAGTAATACATAAAATTACTAGAATTCAACTGCTTGAAAGTTAAAACATACATCTTTAAATAATTCACAAGTAGACAGACAAAAATTAATAAAGTCAATGTCCTTGCAAAACTTTATGAGAGTGGGCCAAAGATTTAGCTCAGTAGTTCCAGTGCCTGCCTTGCAAGTGCAAGGCCCTGAGTTCAATCCTGGTAACCACATACAATGCTAGGCGTGGTGATTCATGCCCACCAGCCATCAATACCACATACCACAGTGCCATGCCGGGCACGGTTGCTCACACCTGTAATCCCAGCACTCAGGAGGCAGAGGTAGGAAGACTGCTGAGTTCCAGGCTTGCTAGGGCTACATAGTGAGCTGAGGGCCAGCCTGAACTACAAAGCGAGACCCTGTCTCAAAAAAAAAACAACTTTATGAGAGTGGCACAAGAACCAGGAAACCTGAATGGTTCTTACTAAAAGATTTCCCACAAAGACTATCTGTAGTTCGGATGCTTCACTGGTGAATTATTCCATATATTTAAGAAAGAAATAATAATAATTTTATATTTTTTTAGAACATTTTCCAACTTGTTTCATAAAGCAAGATAGCCTTAAAAACAAATATCAGACAAGGAAATTAGAGACCAATATCACCTATGAATAAATATGCAAAAATACCAAATTAAATGTTAACTTTCTGAATCAAAGAAGTATCAGAAATATATTCCAAAGTTATTTAATGAGCAAAAGTTAATCAGTATAATTCATTACATGAGCCAAAAAAATAAGAGGGAGAAATCATGTTTATCCTAGGAGATTGATTGTTTAATGGAACTTGACAACTGGATCCTAAGAGTTAGTTTGCAAAAGGCCAATAATTCCCAAGACAATCTTCAAAAGTAAAGGTAGAAAATGTATCAAATACCAAGACATTTTAAAGCTATAGTTAATAAGCTCGCATGATACTACTGCATGGGTAGACAGACCAAGGGACAAAAGATGGTTCAGAAGCAGCACCACAGCTGTCACTCAGTATTGTACATGTGCTCCATGAGAAGAGCGAGGAAATATAATTTTCAAAATATAGTGCCCAGTCAAATGATTTTCCTTAAGAAAAATATTTAATCATGACTCCCATGTTCAATACTATAGTACAAATAAAAATGAACTACTTTATATTACTTAAAAATAAAACAGTTTTAAAAGAAAACAGGACAGTATTTTCATTACTTTGGAGAAAACTGATTACTTAACCAGTTCATAGTTTTAATCACAAAAAATTTTACAATAAGAACTTCTATTTGTCAAAACATACTATAGAATGAAATATACAACCACCAAATGGGAGAAGGAAAAAATACATTGAGCGGTGTGCTTGGGCTGTGTACTTTCCTGCATATGGAAGTAAATAAAATATATATTAAAAATGTAGGGGAGGCAGGGACAGGAGGATTGCTGAGTTCGTGACGGCTTGCCTGGGCACCATAGTGAGCTCAGGGCCAGCCTGAACTACAAAGCGAGACCCTGTCTCAAAAAAAAAAAAAAAATGTAGGGACACAGTTCAGCCAAGGATAAGGCCAAACACATTATGACATTCTACATACCCCTTAGAGATTGGCCACAGATGTGGAACTAAGATTTCTAAGAACTGTACAACAAAAATTAAAGTTATGGTTATATATACATATATCTAGTAGAATATAAATCAATTGCATAGAAACACAGCACTAAAATTGTTGGCACTGAAAGGAGAAAGAACTATCACATAGAAATCTTCACAAAAACTTTCTGATGTAAAAAGCAATATTCTCAATAATAACTTCAAGACTGTGATTGCTTCTATTGATGATCCTCATCTTACACTGATAGTGATCAATGCAATCCTGGTAAAATCACTAGGGCAGCACAGTGCAGAGCAATGTATTCTATGTAGCCAGCTGCTCTATGATTTGGACTGACCCAGGACTATAGTTCATAAACTTGTAAGTGTGTAGAGAAGATAGGCCTCCATAAATACTGTCTTCTCAACTGAACTTTTGACATTTGTCAAATGGCAATGAAGTTAAAATATTCCTTACTAAATGTCTGTGATTTGTTGTAACTTAATCTGAATGCAGTTTAGCTGGGGGTAGAGATGACCTTTTGTGAAAGACAAATATTCTATGAAAACCACTAGCTGAAGATCTCCATTCTGAACACCTGAATCCTTAGAAATGACTCTGAATTTGCTGCACAGCAATATATCTAACTGAAGATTCCAAACCAAAGTTCTACAGCATATACATGATTCAAAAAAAAAAAAAACTGCAGTCAAAAGCATTATTATGAACAAAAATCTGAACAGTCTTATGAGGCACACTCAAGAAAACAGCCACATGAAAAGTGAGTTAAGGCATTTTAAAGTTATTTAAAAGAGGGGCCAGAGATTTAGCTCAGAGGTTCCGGTGCCCGCCTGCCTCGCAAGCGCAAGGTCCTGAGTTCGACGGTTACCACATACAACAATGCTGGGCGTGGTGACTCATGCCCACCAGCAATCAACCAGCAATCAGCACCACATTCCACAGTACTGGGCATGGTGGCTGACACCTGTAATCCTAGCACTCGGGAGGCAGAGACAGGAGGATTGCTGAGTTCGAGGCTTGCCTGGGCTACATAGTGAGCTCAGGGCCAGCCTGAACTGCAAAGTGAGACCCTGTCTCAAAAAAAAAAAATGTTATTTAAAGCATTATACTGCCAATAATAATCCACAGAAGTTTCACTTAATTTTGGCCTCAGAGCCTTTTTTTAAGTATGGAAGTTTATCAGATTTCCCAATTTACAACAATTAGAATCAGCAAGTCAAGATTGGAAGTGCTAAGAAAAGATGATAGAAACAGACAAGTTGTAAAATAAAAAAACACTTAAGGGTCTGCGATGTAGCTCAGTGGCGGCCACTGCACCTGCCTAGAAAGTGTTAGGTCCTGAATTAGATCCCTGGTATCACAAAACCAAACCAAAACAAAATAAAAAACTCCAATAACTTTGAAGGAAAAAATTAACAACACAAAAACACAGGACTCTATGGATGTAATTTAATACAGCCATTTGGCCAAAAGGTCTGAAGGCGGTCATAGCACAAGGCATATACAAAAATAGTTCCAGAATAAAATCATCAATAAGATTATATTATGTTATGGACAGTTTTTCTGTAGAAGGTGGGGAAATGCTTTTATAAGAACTAATTCATTCAAAATGCTTTAAATATTTATTGTGGTTTAAATTTGAGCACTTAGATTATAAGCTTCAACTATACAGAAGATTGTACTTATGTTAAGTAAAGCACTACAGCTGATAGAAGAATTCAAGGCTTAAACATTAGCTACATATAAAATATGAGTTCTTCATTCCCTGACTACACTGAGAAAACGAAGTGGTAATTTAATTCGATGTAAAATTCAAATTCTGAAATACTATGATGACCTAAAGAAAGCTGAGCTGGAGATTTGATCCCTGGTATTGGGGGAAAAAAAAAACTGCTAAATACTGAAGGAATTTAAACTATGCAATCATCATTTGTTTCCACCCTGCTTAACTCATCACATTATCTCCTCAAATCATCTTGTGAGTCTGTTTCTATCCATGAGGCAGGAAAATAATGACTGTATATAGGAAGTTTCTCTGTATTGATTTAAAAGCTAGACAATTGGTACTTTAAAATGTCTATGTAAATTATTAAACATGTGTAATTATAGCATAAAATATTGTTAATCCATTGAAAGGTAATTTAGGTTCTAATTGTCTTTGCCAATACAACTAAAGCCAAAAGAACATATCAGCTTTTCAGTAAGCTTTACAAAAGAAAAATGACTAGTACCTAATTTTCTATAGATGAAAAATGCCAGTTAAAAAGAAGTCTAAAATTGCCAGGTGTGGTGACTCACACCTGTAATCCCAGCACTCGGGAGGCAGAGACAGGAGAATTGCTGAGTTTGAGGTTTGCCTGGGCTCCATAGTGAGCTGAGGGCCAGCCTGAACTACAAAGCGAGACCCTGTCTCAAAAAACAAACAAACAAACAGAAGTCTAAAAAACTTTAACAATTGAATTTTTCAAAGTTCTGAGCAATGCAGAATATAAAAGGAAAACTTTAGTTGATGTACTGAACCAGAGTCAATCTATGAATATTTACAATTCAGTTTGAAAGATTAGAGTTCTATAGGTGTATGTTCTCTCAACCACAATCTGTATTTTTGAATTTTTTATCACAAAATTTGATAAACCCATGCTTATAAGCTGATATAATACCATGCAAGTATTTTAGTCTACAATCTGTGTTCACTGGATAGAAGTGCATCATTACATACACAATCATAATGAGCCAAAATTCAATTCAGCTTTTTTCCTGATCATCCTACCTAAACTACCCTATTCCAAAATTCAAAACTATACTATACTACGCCTGGTAAGCCTTTAAATATAAATGACTGTGTAGTTCTCTAATATGAGTTTGAGCCTAAACCCAGACTATGTCTAACCTGTTTCAGGTCTAAAGAAATAACAGTGCTGTATAAGCAGATACATTGGAATGGTATGTGGTAGTGGCACCATGTTTTTCTTTATTTTGGTTTTAAACTGTTTAGTTTTTTTTCAGGCCATTGTAAAGAACCACAAAATGGGAGGTACATTTCAAAAAGGTTTTCCATTTACAAGGAAAAACTCCTACACATCATCTAGCTGCTACTCTGCATGGTTACTCTGCTCATATTCGTGAAATGCAAATCTGAACATATTTGGCTTTAGTTTTAGGGCTATTTCTGATGGTTAATCAATTAGTCCAACATTATACTGCACATTGCATAGCTTGTTATATGACACAGTATTAGCTAATGACAAAATCAACTTATAACTCAATTATATTTCCATCAAAAGCAACTTCATCCAAATTTACAGAGCAAATGATTGCTAACTTGAGAAGTTAAAAGTATTCATTAAGACATGGGTGAAATACCTAGAGATCAGTAATTCCAAAAAGTAAAGGGGCACAAATACTTTGTGCATTTTGTCGAATTTGTGGTGGGGTACTTAAAACCTATAAATGGTCTAAGTGATTTTTTTTTTTAAAAAAAAGGTGAAGTCATTTAGACAAGAATAACTAATATGCCTCATTAGTCCACATTTATATGCACCATCCACTATTTACACATGCACATCAGCCTTACTACTATCTACATTAATAATTACACAAATTGAAGTCTAATCCAGGAATTGATATTTATTTTAGGTCCTGTACTATACGTAAATACAAATCTTCTTCTTTTCTCAACTTCCTCTGATGAGGGCACAAGAGTAAGTGATTTAAAATCAACAAAGGTTAAAAAATGGAGAAGCAAAAGGAGTGGTGCCAACATTGAATCTCTTCTCATAAATATTTACTACATGTCAGACACTATACAGGGAAGAATTTGAAAAAGACTATGCAAAAGCCAGTGAGACCATTGCCTTTGTAAAGTTTAACCGATGAAGCTTCTATAAAATAGTATACTCACTCAAGAACCATGCTGTGTGCTGAATCTGATTTGGAACTTTAATGTAAAAATAATATTTTTAAAATGTATAAAGTAAAAGTAAGTTAACAGGCCTACCTTGTTCCATTGTTCTATTTACCTAACTTAAAATATTTTCCTCAATTTAAAAGAATTTAATAAAGCCTATCTCTCAGAAGGTTGCACCCTGCTCAGGGATTTAGCTCAAGTGGTACCACACCTACTTTGGAAGCATAAGGGCCTGAGTTCGATCCTCAGTACCACCAAAAAAAAAAAAAAAAAAGGTTGCACCCTACACGACACAAATGATTAATAGATTTATGTTATTCTATCATTTGCACCACAAATGTCGCTACTGTTGGCAAGGCTTCCTGCTAGACAGACGGATATTTGTAATAATCCAAATGTTTAAAATCACTCAGAGTTGGGCGTGGTGGCGAATATTTGTTATCCCAGCACCGTGGAGGCTAAAGTAGGATTGGCACAACTTTGGTATCAGCCTGACCTATAGAGCAAGATTCTACCTTTAAAAACAAAAAAGTCACTTTGCCCTATTTCCCTTTTCTCTGAATTTCCCTGTGGTGTGATCTTTGTGTCTGGTTTTTTGTGTATTTTCTCATTTCTACTCTTTTGTTGTTACTAATGCTATTTGTTTGATTCTTTGCCTGATGACAAGGCAACGTCTGTTGCAGTCCTCTTTCTTTCTATTATCTGGGGCCCTCTGGATGTGGCACCTTCCTGGGGTGTCCTTGAATCTGTAATGACCCTTGGGACTTCTCAGTTCTAACACATCATGGGAGGTATTTGAGCAGAACAATCACATCATCTTTGTTACCATAATACAATCAGTGCTATCCCCCTGCTAGGAATATACCCAAAAGAATTTTAAAAATCACATTGGAAAGACAGATGTACACCATTGTTCATAGCAGCTCAGCTTGTGATTGCTCAATCTTGGAAACAACCCAAATGTCCATCAACTGGAGAGTGGATAAAGAAGATGTGGGGTTTTTAATAAAATGGAGTATTATTCTGTCAGAATGACAAGATTGATTCATTTATGTGCAAATGAATACACCTGGAGGACACCCTAATAAGTGAAATAAATAGATCACAGATAGACAAATACTGGATTTTTCTCTTTGATATGAGTACCTGTGGATGTAAATGAGCTCTAGAAAGTATGAGTTTTTATAGACTGGAAAAATTCCAAAGAAAATGTGGTGTGGGAATGTAATGAGGGGAAGGAATAAATATAATTCTGAAAGAAAATAAAAGAGCATGTATATAGGAGGTGGGGAGGTGTGGGTGGGTAGGGATATGAGTAAAAAAGAGAATTAACTTGTGTCATATATTGGTACAAATTCCCCGATGTTATATGTGATTGTGAGATGTATATAAATTGTACCAGTAAAGAATTTTTAAAAAGTCACTCAAAATTATTAAATGTAACTCTTACTACAAATATCTATAGTATGCTTAAAATGTTACACAGAATTAGAAATTGAGAAAAAATAGGTATGAATTACAAGAGGAAAAGATTTCATAACCATCTATCACTGATTAGAAGGTTTAATAAATTTTAAAACGCCTTAAGAGTTCAGAGAAGCTTCTCAAAAATGGATGCCTACAATTTCATCTTTAAAAAGATATCCAGGCATAAGACTTAAAATAATTGCCATATTAAAAATCCATTCTCTCTGGATAATCGGTCGCAGATAGCGATTATTCCTTTGTTTCGGTGTTTTCTAGAGGAAAGGAAAAGTATGCGTAGAAAGAGAAAACGCCAAAGGAGGCAGCTAGAGAACGTCACGACGCGCCCAGGTGCGCCCGGACCGCAGCGGCGCCCGCGGCCCCGAGCGGACAGCACCCGCCGCCTCACACAATACCAGGCCCGCGGCCGCGCGGCGGGCCCCGCGCCTGCGGAGGAAAGAGACGCGGACACGGCCGTCAATCCCGAGCCCCGCACCACAGCCCCCGCAGGGCCCGCCGCACGACGGCAGCGGCCTCCTCCGACCCGTCCAGACCCCAGGCGCTGCCCCGCCTGAGCCCGCTCCAGCCTCCGGCGGCCTCCGAGCTGCGGGAAACTGGGACCCCGGGGCCGAGGAGGCGGGGCCGGCCGCGCCCAGCCCAGCCCAGCCCAGCCCAGCCCAGCCCAGCCCAACCCGGCCCGGCCCGGCCCAGCTCCGCCCGGCCCGGCCGCCCACCTGCACACGGTCAGGAGGTTCCTGCGCTCCACCGCGGCGTTGCGCGCGCTCAAGCTCTTCCTGCCGCCGCCGCCGCCGCGGCCCCCGCCGAGGCCCGCGCCCAAGGCGCCCAGCCCGCGGGAGGCCATGGCCGCTCGCCGCGGGCCTTTGTCTCGCGCGGCCCGCGCGCTCCCGCACCTGCCCCAGCGCCCCGGCCCCGCAGCGGGCGGCGGGCGGGCGCGAGGCCACGGGGCTGCGAGCACCGCGGGGCGGCACCCGAGGGGTGACCGCCGGCACGCTCAGCCCGCTCCACGCGCACACGCGCGCGCGCTCACGCACGAGTCCCCCCCTCGAGCGCCGCCGGCCGGCGAGCAGCGAGTGCGGGCCGGCGTCCGACTGTGCCCGCTGCCCTGGGCCCTGGGCGCGAGCCGCCGGCCCCGAGAGCCTGACCGACCGTCCTCCGCCGCCGAGCTCGCCTCAGCCGGCCGCGGCGGCCAAACCCCCCGCCTCGCGCAAGCAGCCCCCGCCTCCCGGCACCAATCGGATCCGCGCTGCACCACCTCGAGCCAATCCCAGCCCGGCAGAGGCGGGGCCTGTCGCGGTGGTACTTAGGGGAGCGCGCTCGCGCCCCGCCCGGACGCGTGGACGGCTGTCAAGGCGCGGGGCTCAGGGGTGATGTCGCGCGGGCTTCCCCAGAACGCTGGGAGCCGCGGCGGAGCTGGCGACCAGGCTGGGGGCTCAGTGGAGCTTCGGTGACTGCGACCTCCACAGCTTCAGCGCCGGCTCCTGCACCTTACCTGGGGCTGGTCACCGCGGAGGCTCCTCGGGCGCCGGTGCGCGGCTCACGCCTCCGCGGGGCGCTTGAGACCCGATGCCGGCCGGAATGCGCGAGGGCGGGCGACGCCTTGGTGACTGCTGCCTTGAAACCCACGACGGGCCCTTCCTGTGATTTGGCGTCAGGCTGGGCATTATTTTCAAGGAAGGTTCACAGTTTCAATGGTTCCAGAGTCCATATAACTTCCAGCTTTGCTTTTGAAGTTTCTATCAAAGAAAGTTGTAGAACATATCTTTAATTATAGATATATCCGTTCTTAAAATATTGTGCAGTGACAAAGAGGTACTTGCCATTAAGTAAAGACTACAGGAGGTACTGTTCTGCATTAATGCTTTTTTTAAACAGAGTTTTGTATAAAAACCATAGGTTGCTAATATCTGAGGTTTTTGAGATTTGACAAGGCTTGTTTAAAGTCACCAGTCCACACCCTACCGTATTTGCAGGAGATGGCTGAGTAAGACGACCCTGCTTTGTGTTATTTGCAAAATTTTCCTTTAAACAGATGCAGATTTGTGTGAGGAAATCTTTGCAAAGATATTTACGACCTGTAGGCGATGGTACACTCAGTGGAAGCACGGCTGGGAACCTGCGAGGAGAGCTAGAGAATGGGGACAGCCTGCTGGACCTTAAGCTTTGAGAAGCAGTAAATGAGCAAGGTATTGGAGACCTTACTGAAAAGCTATTGTCCATGACCTGTGTACACTGTGCTGACTGTAGTATTTTACTGTTACCACTTTTTAAAAAAATACTAATTTATTGTTGAAATACCCATTTCAACATTATTGTGTTTAAGTGGTAGATTTGTGTGTGTGTCCATGTGTGAATATTAAACTGTCCAGTTCAGATTTTTAAAAAACTATTGGGGCAAAGATTCATGTCTTTCACCTACTAAGTCTTACTATGCCAGATAAAAATACAGAGAGAAAATGTCTTCACCAAGTTACTATGATTAATACATGATAATGGCATGAGAAAATAATTGAGATAGGCTTTAAACTTTGTTTCAGACTAATGAGAGGAGCAGTTTTCCCTGTGCTGGTATGCGTGTCACCAGCGCACTTGTTCACAAACACGCCTGCTCGCTGCGTGTGCTCAGAGGCTTTCCCCAGCCTCCCTTCCTAGCAGCTGTCTCCACAGCACGCATTCAGAGAGCCATCGGGAAACAAATGCACCGTGTCGGGCAATGTTGAATACCAGTCAAGTGGACAGTACTATTCTTTTAACCACAAATTAAACCGAAGGAATAGAAGGCCAATAGTTACTAAGAAAATTCCCAGACACCCATGTTTGGTGTGTCCTGAAGTAGAGAGAACACACGTGTCTCTGAGGCATATACCAAAAACAAGAAAAGTGGTCATGTTAGAACAAGAAAAGTGAACTGTTTGTATACTTGGCACTGGCTTTCCAGGCATAAGTACATTATCATGTTATTTGTACTGCAAAGTTATACTTACAACTGAAGACTTAGTAAAATTTCATCTTAAAAGATCAGGTAATGTTATTTTTTACTGTCACTTTTGGGATGCAATTCACATATTGATACTTAATTAGATTTTGCCATAAGACAGACCTCTTTGTACAGCATGTCACTGAACTGCCACTTGGGGGCCTTGTTTGAAAAAGGATGGCTTTTCCTCAGCCATCTGGATCTTTTCTAGATTACTCACCTGGAGGGCACTCACCAGTCACACCCGGTACATGACAGAACCTCATTCATTTTTATATTACTTTTTGAACTTCCTTCTGGCACTTATTTTAATTCTTTATCTGAATATTTGAATAAAAGCTGCTTAGAGATATAAGAAGATTGATGATTAAAATCATGAAATCATGCCTAATCAAACCTGTAGGAATTCTGTAGTACTGAGTAGGCAGACCATCCTCATGCACCGTTTGCCCAGCTTTCTCCTCCTCATCAAAAGAGATAAAGTTACAAATGTAACTGTTTAAATTTCTCAAATACAAAATGTTGTAATGCAAAGAAATCACCAGACCATACATTTTTTTTAGTGTCAAAGAAGAAGTGAACTTTCTAACAAAAAGTGAACTATTCCACAAACCTGGAAGCCATACAGAAAAGAATGGAAAAATACATGATACAAATGATTTTCAAACTCACAAATCAAGTATCACTATAAGCAAAATCAAAAGAAAAATGACAGACTGAGAAAAAAAAGAGTTTTGAAACTCATATTTTAGACAGAGCTCATTTCTTTGTGTAGAAACCCCTCCTAGAAATATGCATTAGTAAATGTTTAAAAAACAGTAAGTGTGAAAAAAATAATTTAAAAAAATTTCTGCCCAAGTTCGATCCCTGGGAATGAATCACATTTGAGTATAGACAAAACAGTTACCCTTTGGCTGAAATGACCAGTTCTCAATTATAACCAGCAAACAATGTGAATAAGGGGCAGATATAGTTTGACATTATTATTAAGAAGTCAAGAAAGTTCCTACCTCATGGCTTTTTTTCTCTACAAAATTGAAGATAATGGCACATACTGGAGGATTCCAGTAGTCCTTCTTATGAATACACTGACTGATGTTTTACAGAGTGGCATCCACCATACTGTTTCCACCTCAGCTCTGGCTGCCATAACAAAACACTGTACATGCATGGATTGAATAATGAATTTATTTCTTCACGGTCCTAGACTTTGGTCAAGTTGATTCTTCATGTTGGCTTTCCTCATGACCTGCAAATGGCCAGCTTCTCAATGTGTGATTGTCTAGCCCTTCCTCAATATATGCAAAAGAGAAAAGGGAAAATGCATGGTATTTTTTCTTGTAAGTACACTAAGGCAATCATGAGGGCCCTACCCTCATGACACACTGACCATCTCCAAAAGCCTCATCTCTAGATACCATCATGATAGGGGTTAAGGTTTCAACGTAAGAGTATGGTAGTTGTGGGACACAAACATTCAGTTATTATCATTTAAAGTGAGAGATTTAGGAATATGTTGGTTTATTCAGGAATATATTCAGATAAGGAATATTTTGGTTTCATCTAGGACTGAGAGTTTTTAAGTCAATACCAATTCTACAAAAGAATTTTACTTTCTGTTAGGTATTTTTAGGCAACAGATTCAAAAGTAATTTTTTTTAAAAATCACCTTGAAGAGCTGGGGGTGGTGGCTCATGCCTGTCATCCCAGCACTCAGGAGGCAGAGGCAGGAGGATTGCTGAGTTCGAAGCTTGCCTAGGCTACATAGTGAGCTCAGAGCCAGCCCAAACTACAAAGCGAGACCCTGTCTCAAAAAAAAAAAAAAATCACCTTGAAGATATTTAGATAAAGACCTAAAGTCATGAGGACTGGGGTACTCACATGTTTAAATGCAATTTTCTGTCATGATATCAAGAAAATATTTCTTTAATTTGAATGATTTTTTTCTCTTAGAGTCATTTTTTAAAAAATTCTCCTGGATAAATCAATTTTGGCACCAATTCATTTTGTTCACAAATTCTACTCATGAGCACAAAATGTATTAAAATGACAGTGGCATTAACAATTCTCATGTGAAATCTCAACATCTTGAGACTAATTGAGTTAGAGTATGTGTATGTGTGTAGGTATGCATGTGTGTGCGTGTGTGTTTGTGTGTGTGTGTGTGTGTGTAAACTAAGTCTTTGGCTAAGTATATTTGCCTGAGGCCACCAATAAATATAAAGAAAGAAATGCTGTGTTCATTATTCTTATCTTTACCAAACACATTTCATTGTGGTTCATACACTTGACCTCGATAATGATTTTAATGTTCTCTCAAATATTTCATGCCATTAGAAGATTCTGTGAACTTTCTATTATATAACAGACTCAAGGTACTGGCTTGTAAACTGACATTCCTGTGTGTCAAAGTCTGCCACAACTCATTTGGATCTTCTGCTCAAGGGTTCATAACAGCTGACCTGTTCTCACCTGGAAGCTCTGGGAATGGACGTTTTTCAGGCTCATTCAGGCTGTTGGCAAAATCCAGCCCTTAAAGTTTTAGTCGTTCTTTTATGACTAGCTGTAAATGAGGGTACTGTACATGGCTTCCATAATCTTCAAGCTAGCAACTGTGCATCGAAACCCCTGCATGCTTTAGACTTACAGTACTACTGCCACTAGCTGGAGAAAGCTGCTGCTTTAAAGGGGCTCATATGATTTGACTCCAAAGTCAAGATCATATGAGCCATAACCTGATTTATCTATGTAAAAATCTCCTTTGTTTTGCAAATTAATGTAATCACAGGTGTAATAATACCAAGGAGCTAGGCTATGAAGGCCATTTTAGATTCTCCCTCCCCCAGAATTAAGAAAGAATGCATTTTCTAGAGTTTATTTTGTTAAATTTCTGTTAATTGGGAAACATCTTCCTCTCCCCAACTATTCTATTTTCAATTATTTTTTCCCTATATTTTATTTTGAGACAGCATCTCACTAAGGCACTGAGTTTCCCAGGGTGGGTCTGAGTATGAAATGCTTTTGCCTCAGGCTCCCGGAGTACTAGGATTACAGGATTGCACCACTTCTAGGAATTTTGAAACAGCTAAATTCAAAGAGATCATCAAATAGTTTCTGGCCTCCAAGACTCTGGAAACATTTGGCATTTTTCATCTACTCAATAAACATTTCTTAGCTACTTATTATGTGAAAGACACTGCTGAGGTAGGAGTGCAACAGTGAGCAGAAGCTCCTGCCTTCATAGAACCTCCAGTTTAGATGGGGGAGGGAGATTAATCAAATTCTAACTAAATACATTCATAACTGCAGTGTGTTTAATTAGCCAAAGCAGAGGAGATGATGTAGAAGAGGAAGTGGAGAAAGGGCTCCGGAAGACACCTCCCTACAGAAGGCAGGGTGGATCTTGCTTCTGGAGTGGAGCAACACTACGGGCCTGCAGCGGGGTCTGGGAAGGATGAAGGAAGTAACAAGGTGGGCAGAGAAAGTATCCACCCAGGGAAGGGCGCGTACAGATGGCCCGATCGGGAGGAAGGGAGAGAGGAAGGAAATATTCTGCCTCACGCTACAGCAACTGATCGCAAGGGGTGTTGGGCTTGTGTCTAGCTCTTCTGCTTCTGCGGCTTTAGGTGGTGAGGAGATCTAGAGCGTGTGAGCTTGGGATTGATCTACAGTGTAGCGCTAGACTCCAGGGCACTAGGAATAAGTCTATGAG
This sequence comes from Thryonomys swinderianus, assembly GCA_004025085.1. Taxonomy (NCBI): domain Eukaryota; kingdom Metazoa; phylum Chordata; class Mammalia; order Rodentia; family Thryonomyidae; genus Thryonomys; species Thryonomys swinderianus. Next base: position 53,482 of record PVIC010001089.1, read on the forward strand.
TGATATCTGCCCCGAAGAATCTGAATACCATAAAAGGGGGGAAAGGACACTTTTTGCATCCTCCTGGCTTGATTTGCTGTTGCCTGTGGCCATAAACCGTTGCCCCTATGCCATGTGCCGCTTTCCTTTAGAGCCAGGAGATCACAGACTGAAACCTCTACAAACTGTGAGCTAAATAAACCTTTCCTCCCTTAACCTTGTCAGATATTTTGTCTTTGTCAATAAACAAACAAATAAATAAATAAAGGGAGCCAGAAGGTTACAGCTGAACACAAGGCCAAAGGGGAAGGTCTGTGTTGCTTTGCACAGGCTCTCTCTGACGCATTCAGCACTTTTTCTTTATTCTCAGAGTGCTTTGAAGCCCTCGGAAGGTCAAACCAAGTGGCTAACAAGATGAGACTTGTGTTTTGAAATGTTTCCTCTGCCTGCCCTTTGGAGAATGAGGACTCCACAACCCCTAGGCAGTGCTCAGAAGATCTTCATTAACATTTCCTGGCTAACCTGAGTTTGATCGTCTCTATTCCTGGAAGCTCTATTTGTTGCTTTAAAGTCTGAGTAGGTTCCTGATAATAGGTCCAAGTACTGTGGAATCTCATGTACCGGAGCCAAGTTTTGCCTCAAATAGAGGAGGAAAGACAGTAATGAAAAACTGTGCTGCCTTTTCAATAATATACTATGGTTTTGCCTCAGAGAGGTTACGGTTTGTTACTGCTCAGCATTTCCTAAGCTATATCAAAGTGAAGTTTCTGGAAATTCATTTGTAACATGAAAGAGCACACTGGACATATGGCTCACCAAAGGTTTGGTATTCATCTATCGAAAAGGAAAAAAAAATCAAGGGAAGACAATTTCCTAGATAACTAGTGTATTTTTCTGTTTTTCCTTTTTTTTTTTCCATCTCCTTATTTTTGAGATAGTGTTTTACTGTGTTGCCCAGGTTTGTCTCAAACTCCTGAGTTCATGTGACCCTCCTGTTTCAGCCTCTTTGGTGGCTGAGACACTGACTGATGAACCGTCTTTCACAGCAATGCCTTAGTGTAAGGTTGTCCTGGTTATGTCTGAGTGTCTTCACTTCTGAGGTAAAATTTAGTGAGTAGCCCAGGGCCTTGAAATATTAAAAAGCCAGCGGGTCTGGATAAGCTTATTTTACTAATTTTGTGATGCCAAGTTTGTGTGACCAGACTGAATTCTAATTTGTAGGATGGACCAAATGGAACATATGAGCCAATCAATTTATATCCTACTGATCTCATCCTGCTTGCTCTGCCACACAAGCCCATTCCACACCTGTTGCCTCATGAGTAACTTGTGCATGTTTGTCTGTTATCACTTAGCTAAAAGAAGCAGTGAATAGAGTCTCCTGCACTCTTGGCAAACAAGTTCTGTCCACCCTCATCACGAGACTCCATTCTGCCCTTCAGGAACCATGTGACATTGAGAAATTATACCATTCCCATGTATTGCAGTTTTCTGATCTGTAAGATTGACAATGATAGTATTTATGATTTGGGAAAAGATTAAATGAGCAAGAAATGAAGACCTTAAGAACAGGACTTGGAGTCCAGCTTGATAGACCTGCTTGGAATTCCATCCTAAGAGCAGGAGGATCAGAGCAGATTGCAGGTATGCGCCCCTAGGCCCTATACAGGGCATCTACCATTTTTATCAGCTACTTCTTCGTCCTCATAGTCTTATATTAATGCTCTATCCATTTGCAGCATTACCTAGTAGGTTTCTTGAATTATATTTGGTGTTTCCTCACTCTACACAATAAAGTAGTAACAGCCCAAGATACTCTCACATTTGAGATGTCCCCTTATTCCTAGTAATAGACAACATCAATACAAGATATAAATAACATACGCTGAGGCACATAACTGGAGAGGATACTTATTATATGCCACTTCTGTGAAATTAAACTTGACATTAAAATCTACCTTTAAAATGTTAGACTAGGCAATTACCATAAACTCATGAATATCCCTTTATTTATTATTAAAGCTAAGCTGTAAGCTTGTTAGGCTTGCTAAATAATTATGCCCTTTATCTTCAGAGTATCCCCCTCCAGATCCATTTGTCAAGACTTTGTAATCAATGGTTTTTAAATATAAAATTACATAGAGTGTACCTTTTCAACTTTACAAACTCCAAGATTCTGATATGACCTCTTGTTCTCCTTCTCCTTCCTCCTTTAGTCACTTATAAAGAGGATATTTTAATAATTTTATCTAAATCTACAAATCACATTACAGAGCATGCAGGGCCAATTTAGCAATCAAAATGGTAAGATTATGTTACTCCTGGGCTCCAAACTGTCCAACAAATTTCTAACCCATCTGCAGTAAAAGTCAGTCCTTTTAATAACCTACGAGGCACCAGAGGATCCAACCATGTGTCCCTTGTCTGATATTATCTGCCGATGCTCTTCCTCTTGGTCATTCTGCTCTGGCCACACTAGATTCCGACTCTACCTTGGACTTGACAGAAACGCTGCTGCCCTAGGGCCTTCTCACTGCTCTGACCTGGCTGCTGGCAGTGAATCACCTACTCAGGTACTGTACTCATGGCAAACACTTTTCCTCTGAATTCCTTATCTTTGTGCACTGTTTTGTCTTTATAGCACTTGTTACTGTAAAAATTATATTCTGCACTCATCTATTTGTTCATTTGTTAATCCTGCCTACTAAGATGTGAACTCCTCCATCAAAGAAAAAGTTATATTTGCTAGTGTGGCATAGTACTTGATGTATAATAGGTGTTCAACTATTATTGTTTGAAGCAATGAAACTGCCTCAACTTTCTTTTTCCATTTTATTTTATTCACTCATCATTTATTTTTAATTTTAATTTAAATTTTTTTTTGAGACAAGGTCTCACTTTGTAGTCCAGGCTGGCCCTGAACTCACTATGTAGCCCAGGCCACCCTCAAACTCACAGCAATCCTCCCTGGGATTGAACTCAGGACCTTGTGCTTGCCAAGCAAATGCTGGAACCACTGAATTAAATCCCTGTGCTGTCACTCATCATTTACTAAACATATATTCTAGGCACTATAATAGGAATGCAAAAATGAATGAAATGCTCAGAAAATGCAGATCAGCCTGCTAGGAAGGATTAACTCGAGAGGGTAAGTGGTGATTAAAGACATAAACACAGAAATAATTTAGAATGAGGGGACAGAAGTTTCTTTGCCTCTTGTGGACAAAGAGCCCTGAGCAGTTGGCTTACCTCACTTATGTTCACTTAAACATAAGTGAATATAGACAGCAAGATTAATAGACGACTAGATTAATAGAAGACCCATGTGCCTCTCCTCATGTATAGCGTGGCCCAGGGAACACCCAGATCTCAGCCAGACTGACTCTTCTCTGGGACTTGCAACATGCCAGCAGCCTGCATGTTGTGGAAGGAGGCACAGCTTGCTGTTTTTCTCTTTTGTGCTCCCAGAGAAGCTCCTCAGGCCTCACTCCTCATTATCTGGTCTCCTATAAGAGACTAGTAGAAAATATAACATGGACACTAATAATTTTAACTCACTGGCAAGTACGGTTGTGTAGTATTAGACTATTATATTAAAATGTGAAAGGAGGCAAGAAGTTTTATATGGATGCTGCCACGAAGAAAGAAGGCTGTGCTGAATAGATGATCATTTCCCTGATGGGACACCAGGAAGAAAACCACTTGGAGCAGCAAGTTCAGCATAAACCAAGTGTGGGGCATGAAAGAACATGGTGGGTTTTGGAGCCATAATTGGATACATAACATTGGAGGACAGGATGGCCAGAGACAAGACTGAAACAAATAACAGAAAACACAATTCAGAAGCCATGTGTTATCTTGTAGAGAAGTTTGGATTGTGGCATGCACTTGTAGAAAGGTATCATGAGTCTTTGTCTGAGAAACAGCTGGTAAAAGTTCATTCCCATATTGTAGGTTGTCTTTTCTCTCTGCTGGTGGTTTCTCTTGCTGTGCAGAAGCTTTTTAGTAAAATGAGATCCCAGTTGTTGATTCCTTCTGCTAGTTCATGTGTGGCTGAGGTTTCGTTCATAAAATTTTTCCTTTGCTAATGTCTTCAAGAGTTCTACCTAACCTATTTTCCAGCAGGTTTAGTATTTGTTTTAACATTTAGGTCTCTAATCCATGTTGATTTAGTTTGGTGCGTGGTCAAAGAGATAGATCTAGCTTTATTTAGTCTTTGGCAGTTCGAAACCCAGTTTTTCCAGCACCATTTGTTAAAGAGATTATCTTTCCTCCATTGAGGGTGCTTTGCTCCTTTATCAAAGATGAGGTGGCTTAGTATATCTGGGGTAGCTTTGGATCTTCTAATCTGTTCTACTGATCCTCCTGTCTGTTTCTTTCCCAGTGCCATGCTGATTTTGTTTGTTTGTTGTTTTTGAGACCCTGGGTCTCACTCTGTAGTTCAGTCTGTTCCTGAGCTCACTATGTAGCCCAGGCAAGCTTGGAACTCAGCAATCCTCCTGCCGCTGCCTCCTGAGTGCTGGGAACTCACATGCCCAGCACTGTGGTATGTGGTAGTGATTGCTGATGGGTGTGAGTCACCATGGCCGGTATTGTATGTGGCTACTGGGGATTGAACTTAGGACCTTGCACTTGCTAGGCAGGCACCAGAACCACTGAGCTAAATCTCCGACCCCCATGCTGTTTTTATCACAGTGGCTTTGTAGTATAGTTTTATATTGGGAATTGTGATAACCCCTACCATGAACTTGTTGTCTAGGATTGCTCTTGCTATTCTAGGTCTTTTGTGGTTCCAGGTGAATTTTTGGATTACTTTCTCTAGCTGTAGGAAATATGTGTTGGGATTTTAATTGGGGTTACATTGAATCTATATATAGTTTTGGCAGTATGGCCATTTTGAAATTGGTTATTCCTACCCAGGAACAAGGTATGTCTTCTCATTTTCTCATATTCTCTTCAATCTCGCTTTTCAAAATCTTTCAGTTTTCAGAATAGAGGTCTTTCACCTACTTTGTTACACTGATTCTTAGATATTTCATTTTTTTGGATGTTATTGTGAAAAGAATTGATTCTCTCATTTCTCTTTCAGTGATTCCATTGTTCTTGTATACAAAAGCTATTGACTTTTATCCAGCTATATTGATCTTTTATTCTGCTATGCTACTAAATCTGACAATTAAGTCTAGCAGTCTTTTGGCTGTGTTTTTAGGATCTTCTATGTACAGTATCATGTCATCAGCAAATAATGACAGTTTCACTTCTTCTTTACCTATCTTTATTTCTTTCTCTTGTCTAAATGCTGTGAGTAGTATTTCCAAAACTATACTGAACAAGAGTAGTCATAGTGGACATCTTTGTCTTATTCCTGATCTTACTGTGAAGGGTTTCAGTTTTTGACCATTTAGTATGATGCTGGCTGTTGGTGTCTCATATGTAGCTTTTATCAGTTTGAGATAGTCTATCTATTCCAATTTCTTGTAAGGTTTTAATCATGAATGGGTGTGCTGCTATCTAGAATATCTAAATAACTTTTAAAAATCAGTCCCCCAAATTTAAAGACACAATTCAAAAATGGGTATTTGAAATGAATAGACATTTTTCAGATGAAAAAGTAAAGGCAGCTAAGAGGCATATGAAGAAATGTTTGACATCGCTCGTCATACAAGAGATGCAGATGAAAAGAACACTGAGATTCCATCTCACTCCACAAAGAATGGCTGTTTTCAAGAAATCAACCAACAACAAATGCTAGCTGTAGAGTTCTCCACTGTTAGTGGGAATGTAGACTGATACAACCATCATGGAGATCAGTGTGGAGATTCCTTAAAAATCTAGGATTCAGGCCAGGTATTTTGCTCAGTAGTTCTGGTGCCAGCCTAGCAAGTGCAAGGTCTCTGATTGGATTCTGGTAACCACATACAACAATACTGGGTGTGGTGGCTCATGCCCACCAGCAATCAGTACCACATTCCACCGTCCTAGGCATGGTGTCTCATGCCTGTAATCCCAGCATTCAGGAGGCAGAGGCAGGAGGATTGCTGAGTCAAGGCTTGCCTGGGCTGCACAGTGAGCTCCGGGCCAGCCTGAACTACAGAGTGGACCCTGTCTCATAAAAACAAAATGAAACAAACCAAAACAAGGACTCAAGGTCCCATTTATTCCTGCTATTCCCTACTAGGTATATACATGAAAGAATTAAAAGAATCATATAGCAACATATGTGCACCCACGTTCATCACAGCTAAATTTGTGATAGCCAAATTTTTGAAACAATCCAAATGCCTATCAATGGGAGATTAGATAAAGAAGATGTGGGTTTAAAAAAATATATAATGGAGTATTACTCTGTCATCAAAATGATAAATTCAAATCATTTTTACTCAAATGGACATATCTTGAAGTTATGCTCATAAGTGAAATAAATAGGACACTGATATGTAAGTACTGTATCTTTTCTCTAGTATGAAAAACTGAAAGTGTAAATGAGGTCCAAAATGTATGATAGGTAATGTGAAATAGGAAAGAAATGTGCAAAACCAAAGGGTGGGTGGGGGAAAGTAAAGAAGAGAAAGAAAAGATTTGACAGTAAAAAAAAAAAAAAAAGGAAACAAAGCTTATGTATAATAGGGGATGGGGTTGTAAGGCAGGCAGAGGAAAGGAATAAAAATGAGAATCAAGATACGGCATGTACAGGTACAAATTCTCAATGTTGGATGTGATCACATTTTATGTATAAAATATACCAATAAAAAAGGTATCACGATCAAGTTCATTTTCTAGCCAATTTGGAAATATCATTGGTGGAAATATTCCATTTCACCGACAGGGAATTTAGATCAGAGGCAAGAAGCCAACCAGGTAGATGAGGTTAGAAAAGCTCCTCATTTTTTTCTCTTCATAGTTAATTCTTGGGCCTCTCATTACTAGTCAGTGGACTAAACAAGCCCAAGCTTATTCATCCAGTTTCTCAGCCAACACTAATGAACTCCCTACCCTGTGCACAGGTTTTAGAAGTCAAAGAAGTTCAAAGATAGAAGTTTTTAAATCCCCTTTTAAGGAAGTAGAAGAGATAGCAAAGTAATAAAAATGAAAGGCCAACCCAAGCGTGTCTGACTCTTATCAAAGTATGCTTTATTGTAGATTGCAACACTTTTCTTACTCATCAAACATTCACCTTGACAAATATTTTTTACTTGATACTATAAGGTCACTCATGAACTCTGAAATACCGTAACTAGAAAATGATGTAATCTGCAGTACATAAGAGTCAGTCAAGGTTTCTCTTTTTATCATGGTACAGTTTATTTGGGGACATTATTTTGGAGTTTTAACTTCATAAATTTTACTGATGTATTAAAGTTAGAACTATTTAGCCCAGGTAAGGTGGAAGCAAAGAGAATATCAATATTATCCTGAACCCCAAAGATAATTTAATAGAAATCAAGTGTTGATAGGTTAATAGATAATAAGTATTTGAATAGATTTGAATATTGATAATTTCCTTTATTTAGATCGAATTCTTAATTTAAGAATCTCAGGCTTTATATCTGAAGGGAGAGTAAATTTTGAAATAGTTGTTCTAATAAATTGCAAAAAGGCCAAAAATACAGAACAAAATATAAAATTCAGAGGGCATAGTGGCATTAGAAAGAGTTGTCTGTCCTAAAAAGCTGTAATGCTGTTTTCCCACAGTACATAGAAATCATACTGTCCTTTCATAGATAAAACCCATGTAGTGTGCCACAACATCTTCAAATATACTCACCAGGAAACTAAGATAATACACGATAAGGATAAGGTGTATGTTAAAGTACTAACAAATCTAATGAGAAAAACTGAGTCAACTGTAAGAATCTGGGGGTCAGCCAGAAAGCTGTAGTAGTGGTTCTGAGTGCCAGTCCTATCCTGAAGATTCAATTGTGTAAGATGTGCCCTCACCCAAGATGCCTCTGCCCTGGTGGGTGACTCACTAATGTGACCTTAAACAGAGGATAGGTGAGATTCCACCAAAGATAAATACAGTAACTTCCACACATGTCCACTTACTTCCTCTATAAGGCTGTCATAATGCCTTCAGATAACACACCCATTATATTGCTGCAAAACTAAATGTAAATAACTCAGAAAAAGTTTTAAAGAGTGTGGTCCTCCTCCAAAATACAAGTTACTTAGTTTTCTACAGTATACCTTTCCTAAATTTATCTTTAAAAATAAGTTTTTATTCAGTCAAGTCTTCATTCATTCTAGGCATATTTTGAAAGCTAAAAGCAAACTTTTACTCCTTGTCACAGTGAGACAGCCTCTGCGGAAAAACTCAAGGTCTTCTTTTAACATACAGTCAAATACTACGTGGAGGAAAATGACATTAAAGAGAGTTTTAAAGAAGAATATAAATTCTTCTTTCCAAATTATAATTATGTATGTCGTGCTACCACTTTATACCACTTACAGCTAAAAGATTAAAATTTCCTAGGAACATCCTCGGTTTTGCTCTGGATAAAGAAATCTTTGGCAAGGACAGGACTTTTTCTTTATTTACTGTTACATGTTAGTGACACAGAATAAGGATTGTTTGATATATCAGTCAGTACCTGCATATAACATATTTGGATTACTTTCAGCCCCAGTAATGCTTTTCCCTTTTTACTCTCTGGATTCTCTTCTCCATCTCTCAAATTCTACCTTCTAGTTTCTTGTCATCACTCTGTAAACTTTAAATTCACTTTATGCTATATTTCATGAGAAAACATGTAATATTTAGCTTTCTGAAACTGACTTATTTTCTTAACAGTCTCCATTTTCACCCATTTTGCTTCAAATGATATTCTATTTGTGAATATACCATATTTACTCTATCCACTCATCTGTTAATGGGCTATTTCCATGGCTCAGCTATTGTGAATTGTGCCACTATAGAGATGGGATAGGCATGTATCACAGTAGGAGACCAGATAATGAGGAGCGAGGCCTGAGGAGCTTCTCTGGGAGCACAAAAGAGAAAAACAGCAAGCTGTGCCTCCTTCCACAACATGCAGGCTGCTGGCATGTTGCAAGTCCCAGAGAAGAGTCAGTCTGGCTGAGATCTGGGTGTTCCCTGGGCCACGCTATACATGAGGAGAGGCACATGGGTCTTCTATTAATCTAGTCATCTATTAATCTTGCTGTTTATATTCACTTATGTTTACGTGAATATAAGTGAGGTAAGCCAACTGCTCAGGGCTCGTTGTCCACAAGAGGCAGAGAGCCCCTGTTCCCCTCTTACAAATTATCCATTTTATGTCTTTCATCCTCATCTACCACCACCGGTCAAGGATAAACTTGTAGGCTGGTTCCTACATATTACTTTATTTTGTGAACTTGACAATGAGTGACATAGCTGGAACAATTGACATTAGTTGTAGTTTTGTTTTTTGATGAATTTTCATATCATTGTATTATTACACTTTCATCATTGTGGGAGAGTTTCTTTTTCCCCACTCTTCACCAGCATTTATTTACTTACGTGTTTGTCTTTTTTGGTACTGGGGATCAAACTCGAGCCCTTGTGCATCCGAAGTTGGTACGGTACCACTTGAGCTAAATCCCCAGCCCTTTATTTTGTATTCTTTTTGCTTTGTTTTGTTTTGTTTTGTTTTGTTTTGTTTTGTTTTGAGACAGGGTCTCGCTTTGTAGTTCAGGCTGGCCCTGAGCTATGTAGCCCAGGCAAACCTCGAACTCAGCAATCCTCCTGTCTCTGCCTCCCAAGTGCTGGGATTACAGACGTGAGCCACCATGCCCGGCACTGTGGTATGTGGTATTGATTGTTGGTGGGCGTGAGTCACCACGCCCAGCATTGTATGAGGTTACCTGGGATTGAACTCAGGACCTTGTGCTTACCATGCCCAGCATTGTATGTGGTAACTGGGGATCGAACTCTGGACCTTGTGCTTGCGAGGCAGGCGCCGGAACCACTGAGCTAAATCTCCGGCCCTTATTTTGTACTCTTGATGAGAGCTATCCTAACTGAGGTTGAGACTGAACCTCAATGCAGTTTTAAAGATGTTTAACATGTTTTCATAGACTTATTGGTTATTTGTACTTCTTTTGAAAAATTTCCCTTCAATTTCTTTACCCATTTGATTGGGCTACTCTGTTTGATGTTGTCTTGACATCCTCTATCTTAAGAGTAGCTAGGAAAGGTTTTTCTCTGCACTCAGGGGATTGCTATTTTTGCTTGGCAGATGCTTTCTAAAATGATGAAGCCTGCTTTGTTTGTTGTTGCTATTATTTCCTGTGCTACGGGAGCGCTGTTTCTCTTGTGCTTTCTTTCAACAGTTTCAAACTTTCCAGTCTTACATCTGAGAGTGAGGTTTGTTTTTACTTGTTTTAGTACAAGAGAGTGATAAACATCTAGTTTCAGTTTTTCGCTTGTGGACATACTGATTTCCCAGCACCATTTGATGGAGAGGCAGTCTTTTCCGTAGAGAAGGGTTTTAGCCCCTTGTTTATCAAAGGGCTATAGAAGCTTATGTTTGATTCTGCATCTTCCGTACTATTCTTCTGGTCTAGAGGTCTGTTTTGTGTCATACTGTTTTTATTCCTCTGGTTTTGTAGTGTAATTTGAAATCAGTGTTATGTCTCCAGCATTGCTCTTTTTGCTCAAGTGCTTTTGCTATTCTTGCCCTTTTGTATTTCTATATAAATTTTAATTTTTTCTAGTACTATGAAAAATATTATTGCTATTTGAATCATGACCACATTAAATCTATAGATTGTTTTGGGTAATATGGGCATTTTTAGCAATACTAAGTCCACCAATCCATGAACAAATGAGATTTTTTTCATTTTCTAATGTCTTCTTCCATTTCTTTAGTGTTTTAAATTTTTCATTGTAGAGGTCTTTCAGCCTCTTGGCTGGGCTGATTCCAAAACATTTTATTTTATTATATTTTAATTTTTAGTCTATTGTTAAACAAGCCATTTTTCTGATTTCCTTCTTGGTATATTTGTTATTGGTGCTTAGGAAAAATATTGATTTTATATGTTGATTTTGTATCCTACAGCTCTGCTGAATTTGATTGGTAGATCTTAGAGCCTACTGTGAAGTTTTGTCTCTTGCCTCACTGCCTTGCTGGAAGTTTCAAACTCTATCTGGAACAATAGTGAGGATGGACACCCTTGGTCTCATTTCTGATTTTGGTGGAAATGCTTTCAGTTTTACTCTGTTCGATATGATACTGAGTTAGGTTTTATCACATATAGTAATTATCCTTTGATCCTTCCATCCATATTTTCTTCAGGGTTTTTGTTATGAGGGTTGTTGAGGATTTTTCTGTGTCTACTGAGATAGTCATGTCCATGGTCCTGCATTTGCCATATATAGTTATTGATTTGGGTCTGTTGAACCATCCTGTCATCTCGAGGATGAAGTCAACTTGATCATAGTTTTTGGCCTTTATAATTCATTGAGTTCTGTTTTCAAGAATCTTATTGAGGATTTTTGCCATCTAGCTTCATCAAGTACATTAGTGTACTTTTTATTTTAATTGAACCCTTTTACAGTTTTGGTAGTAGGAAAATACTAGTTTTGCAGAAAAATCATTGGAACCATTGCTTCCATCTGTATTTCATGGAAAACATAAGGATCATTGCTGTCAGTTCTTCTTTAATGAGCTGCTAAATTTCAGTAGTAAATCCATTGATTCTTGGGCTTTCCTTAGTTGGAAGAGTTTTTTTTACTCTCCGATCTTATTGTTCATAATTATTTGTTTAGATTTTTAAACATCTTCTTGGTTCCAGTTTTGTAGGTAAAATGTGTCTAGGAATTTATTTATTATTTATTTATCCATTATTTTCAGATTGTCCAATTTTTTAGAATATGTTTTCAAAATAATGTCTAAATAATCCTATGGATTTCATTGATATATGTCATAATTTTGCATTTTTATCTCTAACATTAATTTACAGCTTTTTCTCCTTCAGTAAATTTGGGTAAGGATTTACCAATCTTGCACACCTATTTAAAGAATTGAGTCTTAATTCATCAATCCTTTGTTTTTTTTTTTTTTTTTGGTCTATATTCCATAAACTTCTGTTTTGATCTAATTTCTTTTCTTCTGGATTTGGGTTTGCTTTGTTCTTATTCTTGTAGGACCTTGAATGCATCATTATATATATTTACTTGGGATTATTCTGTTTTTCTGATGAGTCTTTCATAGCTATATGAATACAGTTCCCTTTTAGAACTATTTCATTCTATCCCACAGATCCAAATGTTTTCATTCTCATTGGATTTTCTTTTCTTTCTTTTTTTTTTTTTTTTTTTTTTTTTTTTTTTTTTTTTTTTTTTTTTTTTTTTTTTTTTTTTTTTTTTTTTTTTTTGAGACAGGGTCTTGCTTTGCAGTTCAGGCTGGCTCTGAGCTCACTATGTAGCCTAGGCAAGCTTTGAACTCAGCAATCCTCCTGTCTCTGCCTCCCGAGTGCTAGGATTACAGGTGTGAGCCACCACGCCCGGCTCTCATTGGATTTTTTAGAGTATAATTTATTTATATAATTTAGAACACCTCATTTGAGCGGATAAGAAACCATTCACAAAGTTTAACTGTAAGATTGATATATATATATATATATTTTTTTTTTTTTTGAGACAGCGTCTTGCTTTGTAGTTCAGGCTGGCCCTGAGCTCACTATGTAGCCCAGGCAAGCCTCGAACTCAGCAATCTTCCTGCCCCTGCCTCCCAAGTGCTGTGATTACAGGCATGAGCCATCATGCCTGGCACTGTGGTATTGATCACTGGTGGGTGTGAGTCACCATGCCCAGCATTGTATGTGGTTACCGGGAATCAAACTCCGGACCTTGCGCTTGCAAGACAGGCACCGGAACGACTGAGCTAAATCTCTGGCCCAAGATTGATATTCTTAAAGAGGAATTTTCTCACTGCACCATCTTTCTTGGGAACCTTGCAGTGGACTCAGCATTATTCCTGAGGGCTTCTAGAAAACTGCACATACCAAGATCCATAGCCACTCAGTTTTAACCCTTCAGAATCCTATTTCAACTTGTCTTTGGACTTTAAACTTATAACTTGATCAGGAAGGCACTAAACTAGGATATCAGAGCTCCTTCACTGTCACTGGAATTAGCACATAAAGTATTTCCTATGTCTACAGCCAAGAAAATCTCCAGGAATATATGGAACTCTGCAGTCTTGACACCTCACTAAAGTTCATGTCCTTATTTCTAAACTAGTACTAATTATTAAAGACTACACACACACACCCACACCCACACACCTCACAAGAGCTATGAAAACATTTTTCTGTATATGATTCCAATACTGCCATGTCTCCAGGCTATCTGCATTACCATGCTATCAGAATGCATCTCTGAAACCTGTTCATGAAGTAATTGAAGCATATCCTAGCTCATTAATAATAGCAGGTCAATTTTACTTTTGAGAATAACAACTGCTGACTCAGGGTTGACTGCTTGACTATTTTCTGATCTTCAATTCTTTCCTTTGTACATCAATGCAGATAATATTAAGGTTCCTTCCAATAACAAAACAATGCAGCTCAATTATTCATGCTCTGAAATTCAAATATTGCCACATTTAGTATTACTTTATATGATTTGTTGATGGAAAAATTCAAAAGTAGAAATACAGACTCAAAGAAATGAAACATGACAGTTTTGTCTTTAAGTAGCATGCTACCTTAACATGTTCTTTTTAAACATGTGTTTCTGAACATGAAGAAACAGTAGAGTTCAAATTTCTATTTGTGACCCTGGATTTAAATGTCTATGCTGTCACAGAATCCTACTTCCATCTTATTTAAAATGAACATAATGATAGTCTCACTTTAAATTGTCAGGATTAAATAAGATAATTAGTGAAGACATTTACCTTAGAGATAAATGAATAATACTCACTATTTTTATTTTCTGTCATCAAATTTTGTAGAAACTCTTTTGGGAGCAAGGATTAACTCATTTGTCCTTATGTCTACAATGCTCAGCACAATTGGTCAGTAAATATTTGTTAAACTCTTAGCTCTAGATTGATGCAGTCATCTGTAGCTCACTATGGAAAAATTCATAAGGTATTACATGTGGCATCAAATTTCCAAGACAGGAGCATGTGGAGGCAAAAATAATGGCACTCCTAACACTGATCACAGATCTTGATTATACCAGAGTCTAAGAAATTCTCAACTTATGCAATATCTTTACCTTAATTAAAGGAGATTTTCAAAAAAGGTGATTTTTTAATATGTGCACAATAAAAATAGTTTATATATTTCTAACTTTCATATACAGAAAATCATAAATCAAAAGTACTTCCTTTGTGAAATTCCATTTCCTGATTCTTTAATTTGCAATTTATACATAATACTAAAAGTCACATCTGTGTTATCAATGGATTCAGACCTATCTGCTGGAAGCATTTAAAAAATGTTCACATGCTAATTTCTTCATGGTTTCAAAGGATAGGCATCTTTCTGCGAATGCCAAGATGAAAGCAAAAATGCTACTTGCCAAGTGAGACTCTACAATACTATTCTGAAATGTGAAGTGAGGACTGAAGAAAGATAAGTTCCCAAAAGGCTATCGTTGGGGAAAAAGCAAGATGATGAGTGATATTAATTCAGTCATTCCTCCTGCCAGTAAATATTTACTGAGTTCCTATTGTGCTTCAGCTGTGGATAAACAGAAATTAATAGGATGGAGATGACTCTCACAAAGCTAATAAGTCAATACAAAAGGCAGATTGTTTTAAATTAGCAAAAATTGCATAGTGATATATAATAGGAGAGAAAAGTACAAGATAATGTGTGCGTTACTGTCACAGAGACCAAACCTTATCAAGAAGCATAGAGAAGATTTACCTGAGGAAATGACCTTAAGTTTGGAGAATAAACCCATCCTGGCCAGTGGGTGGGTTGAAGGTTTTGTGCTTATATATGCGTGTTTGTGTTGGGTAGTTGCTAGAGTGGATTGAGGATGATGTTTACAGAATAGTCAGCAGAACCATCACACAGCAAGGAGCTGGAAAAAAGAGTACTCACTGATGGTGGAAGGACAGAAGCAGCTTGAAGAAGGCAAACAGAAAGCAAATCACAGAGGGTTGTGAAACAGAACCTGAGATCAACTGGAAGCCATTTCCAGTCTTATTGAGGAGCATGAGAAGGGCTCATGTACATTTTACAGATTACTTTGGCTGATGTGGAGGGAGTGAATTGGAAAAGAACTAGAATGGATGTGGAGTACATAATTATGAAACACTTCAAGAAGATTAAGTAAGAGAGCACATTGGTTACAGTGAATTGAACCGGTTATTTATTGCCTTTGTTGAGAAGAATATGGATTCAGATTGGACCTACAGAGTAAAAAAAGAAAGAGGTGTCAAGGATCGCTCCTTCCCTCCCCCAGGTTTCTGAAACCAAGTAAACGGTGTTTCTCATATGTGCATGCTGAGAGAGAAGCCGACTTGGGAGTGCAATTGAAAGTTGTGTTTGATCAGTACTCAACGTGAGATGGCATAGGTCATCCAGGCGGCAATTTCCACAACACACACTGGGTAATGCATCATCTTAAATAGTAACAAAGATGATGAAAATATGAAGAAAACTTGAGTATGGTTTAACAAGAACCTGTAACTACTATTTGATTGAAATATAGATTAATAAAGTAAAATAAAAAGAACAAAGCTAAAAATAATGCCAGAATATCAACTGTAAACAAAAGCTACTTCCTAGATAAGAACACTACAATATGACTTTGGTAATTAATAGGAAGACAGTAACTACAAGGTCATGGCGTATTATGTCAAATAGTAGACACAATACAGCCTCATTGGAAAGGATTAACCCAAGAGAAACCAACAAAAGCAATCAGAATTCATCTATGTCTCACAGAGTCTTCCAAAACTTTTTGCAACATCTCTATGTTTACTCTTATTTCATTTTTTATGTACTAATGTTTAGACATTTTACAGGCAATTTTATTATTAAGTACAAGAAAAATGTAATTTGGAAAGAGTAGCATTTCTTTTACCTTTTTATTTCAAGTGTTGTAAATTAAAATAGACCTCAGACCTCAGGCCTCAGTTAAACAGCCTTGGAGTCCTAGATACTCAGACTGCAGATACAACTGTGGCGAACAGGCAGACGACCATTGCAGCATGCCTGAAGAGTAGTAATTACAACTGTAATTACTGGCTGTTCAGAGGTGAGATGTAACCTGATGTGAAGGTGAAGTAAGAAAATAGAGAACAGGGTTGCGCCGGACCCTGCAACACAGGGCCCATGGAAGCCAATCTGAAAGCCTCACCATAGGCGCTCTCTGCCAGCATGATCAAAGAACAGCAAGCTCCATGCCAGAAAACCTATACTGTTAATTTGGTCTTCTTTCTAGTTGATTTGTCACTTTGGTCTAATTTTTTTGTTTGTTTGTTTTTTTAGCATTTCAGAGACTGAGTCTAATGAAGGAAGTGCATTAGATCTACTCTTATTTTCTCTTCTAAGCCCAAGCATCTGTTGCTCTAGAGGAAAATGCTAGAGAATGAGAATTATGCTATAATGGAAACTGTAATAAAGAAATAACTTCAAAAATGCTAATACTCAAGGATCTTCTAGATCATAACATTAACACCCCAAACTTTCCTTAGCTGTAATATCCTTAATGATGTCTGTCCTGACCAGGCTGCTTAAAACTGCAATCTTTCCCTGCCTGGCACTTCTATTTCTTTCCCTGCTTTATTTCTCCCTAGAGTGCTTTTTATCTTTCACATACTAAAGTTAGTATGCTTTTCCTCATTTTGTTACTCTCACCACCAAATATAAGTTCTAATTGAACAGAGACTTTTGTTTTGCTAATGATATACACCATGTACTTAGAATAGCACATTATATCTAGTAGATGGTCACTTAATATTGTTGAATGAATGAATTCCTAATATAAATTTATGACAATACATTCCTTAAGTCACAATTGTAAAATCTCACTAGTCTATTAGAACAATGTGTCTTACTTATAGAAGTATATTTTAAATAGAGATGTCCTCAAGAATAAGAAAACCTTTAAAAAGATAAGGCAGAGAACATTACCTCACTGCATTCATCTGACCTTGTTCCCAAGAGAGAGTTCAGTTGAGTTTAGGCAAGTTCAAAGTCTATGAATCATAAAGCAATTAAAAAAAAACTAAGCAGGAAACTACACTTCAAATGAACTCTGCTAAGTGAAAAACCTTTGTGATGATATTGTCACTTTTATCAGGAATTGCTTAGTGATAATGCCTGAAGGTAAAAGGTTTTGCTATAAAGCAAAAGAATGACTAAACAGATATATACAGGGTTGCTTCATTCAAGTGCTTAGTGAACATATCAGTACTTTTCTTTAGGGATAATCTCCAAACAAATGTACTGAGCACATAACACTATTTACAGTCATATTTTAGATTACATTAGGACTTCTCTTTGTCACTCCATCTATTAACAATAACATTAACAACACCACAAATAAAGTTTCAGAATGTAGACATTCAGATACTAAGCTGTTTTATATTCTCTGTGTCATTTTACAAATGAAGAATTATGGTTGCAGGGAAAATGAGTAGTTGTTCTGAAAGGGCAGCTTTGTCTCAAAAACAAAGGCAAAAAAGAGTACCCAAAACAAACTCAATTGGTTTGATGCTGAAGCACATACACACATAGCTTGAGTGGCTTTCTCCTTCAAATCACTGAGATCTTGCAAAGTGCCTTCTGCACATGCTCAGTAAAGAGAATTTAAGGAAGAAATAATCTTCCAGCTAAAGTAAGCCCAGCTTTAGTTGCTTGAATAAACTTTAATATATTAAATAATATTGTTAATGGAAATTGCCCTACCTCTACTAGCAGGCAGAAACTGATCATATTATTTACTTCTGGAAACACTATGGGGGGAGGGGGCCCTGCTATTGTGTCCATTTTGTCAGTGCAGAAATTAAGGTCTTTGAGGCCAAGGAACTTGTCCAAAGGACTTCAAGGGTTAACTGACAAAGCTGGAATTCAAACCCTGCTAAGCACTTCAGTCTCACCTTTCTCTTGATCTTGTCCTTTTGTCATCTTTCACCTTAATTTTGTCATTCTATCATCTAAAAAATCTTGTGCCATTATGGCTGATATTTGTTAATGCAAGACCTTGACTTTCCCAAGGGATGGTTCTCTTATGGGGTTTTGGAAGACAGTTGTAAATGCTGGAAGAGGAGATGGTTGGGGAAAACAGAACTTTCAAAATACCACACACACAATGCAGGTGGTGAACCCACTATTTAACTCCAATAAGGCTGGCTGTGACAGACTTTCAGCACTTAAGTTTTTAGCAAGCATTTATTCAATCTTTATTTTTGTAAGTTACAAAGACTAGAAGAAATTCATCTTATAAAAGAATAAGTACCAAATGAGATATATAATGAAAATTAGTATTGGAAGAAGGGGTAGAAATAATTTCTTCCTAGAGCATATCACTGTCACTGAATGTTAAATTAAGAGAATTCTCTGTTATCTGATCGATATTTCACCCAAATCATGGCCGTTCCAGTGAATGGTGGTAAGATAAACATTTGGAAACCACCAACTTTACCTTAAGAGTTTTAAAAACTGAGGTAATTCAATGTGGCTTTGAAAACATTCATCGTCCCTGTCATTAAGATAGTCACGTGTCTTTCATACTTAAAAATCAGTTACATATAAATGGGTGGATCCTTTGTTTATGTTAACATTACTCAGTCGTCTGTCTTGCTCGTTTGCACTGAGAATTTTCTTGTTGTTGTTCTCTGACTCAGGGCAAGAAGTTCATCATTTCACTCAGATTGGCTAAGTAGAGAAGGCAGCAAAAATCAGAGAAATAAACCACTACAAAAATGAAGGAAAGAAACAAAAGATTGAATAAAGTGGATGCAAAACATTCTATTCTTCAGAAAAACTTTCTGATATATTAAAAATCTTGAGGAATGAAGTAAAATAGCAGGAAAGCTTTTCAATTTCTATAAATGTGTTTTCTTCAGTTAAAAGTTTTATTAAGAGAAGCTGTTCTTGGGCCGGAGGGTTAGCTCAGTGGTTCCAGCGCCTGCCTCGCAAGGGCAAGGTCCTGAGTTCGAGCCCCGGAAAGCACATACAATGCTGGGCATGGAGACTCACGCCCACCAGCCATCAATACCACATACCACAGTGCCTGGCGTGGTGGCTCACGCCTGTAATCCCAGCATTCAGGAGGCAGAGACAGAGGATTGCTGAGTTCGAAGCTTGCTTAGGCTACAGAGTGAGCTCAGAGCCAGCCCGAACTACAAAGCGAGACCCTGTCTCAAAAAAAAAAAAAAGAGAAGCTGTTCTTAATTCATATAAGTTCATTTTTAATATTAGGTAAGACAAGATACTCAGTGGTTTGAGTTGCATTAAACCGTTACAGTTTAGTTCTCCTCCATGACTTTGCTGTGGATGTTTATATTTTAATTAAGTAAAAGTCATGAACTATTTAAAAAGATGGATCTGTAATTGCATAGAATTTTATCAATTCAGAGAAAAACTCAAATAAAGGATACAATAAAGATTGATTTAGATATCAATTATCATTAGAGCATTATACCTTTTTAGAGTATGTACAATTTACAGAAATTATAGAAGTCACTTTTGGTCAAACATTAATATTTACCAACGTTTTGTTTCATTTGAAAAATACATCTCTGGCTACAAAAAATCTGTAACCTTACTGGAATCAACCTAACTTTACCAATGTCCTATGAGTCCTTAATCGTTGCAATATTTTAATTTTAAAATAGCTTGGTACTCTTTCTGTGCTTTATTTACACATATTAATTGTTAACATTACTCTTTATAGGAAACCCAAGTAAAAGTTGATCACATTAAGAACCATAAAATAGGGCCAGAGGGTTAGCTCAGTGGTTCCGGTGCCTGCCTCGCAAGCGCAAGGTCCTGAGTTCAATCCCCGGTAACCACATATAATGCTGGGCGTGGAGACACGCCCACCAACATATCAATGCTGCATACCACAATGCCGGACATGGTGGCTCACGTCTGTCATCCCAGCACTCGGGAGGCAGAGACGGGAGGATAGCTGAGTTCGCAGCGGCTTGCCTGGGCACCATAGTGAGCTCAGGGCCAGCCTGAACTACAAAGCGAGACTCTGTCTCAAAAAGCAAAAAAAAAAAAAAAAAAAAAAACCTGTAAAATAAAGGCAACAACTAATTATCTTTAACTGTGTATGCAACAGTTCCAATTATCAAAAATGTCATTTAGTGACTAGTACCTGCCTCTAC
Organism: Thryonomys swinderianus; assembly: GCA_004025085.1. NCBI lineage: Eukaryota > Metazoa > Chordata > Mammalia > Rodentia > Thryonomyidae > Thryonomys > Thryonomys swinderianus. The sequence goes on from PVIC010001089.1 coordinate 73,755, forward strand.
ACAATACAAAATAAAATACGTTCACTAGCTTGTTTCCATTTTGAAGTCACTCTCTTATCGAGAATAAGGAATTCTAAGAAACAAAACCCATAGTGAAATTCACTTAGTTTTAATTTGGGCCATTCTGTACCTTCAGCATTATCCTTTTTTTCTTCCTGAATGTTCCCATACTTTCACAGCATACCTGCACTATTAAAAACACTATCTACCTGCACTTTATACTTCAGATCAAGACATCTTCTGAGTAATTTCAAATTGTATAAGGAAAGGATGTTTGTGGTCTCAATTATCTCAAAACATAATTATATTCAAATAACCTGACATAGCAAGCCTAACCAATTACAAAGCCACAATTCTGAAACACAACAATTTACAAGTTAAATAAGTGGAAAATGTGAACGGCCATTTTCCCGATTGTCAAGTGCTGTAAATTTGTAACTAATAAATATTTATAATAAAGGTACAAGGAAGCTGGAGAGGTGTTTGTTAGATTTTTGTAGTTTTGCTTGAGGTAGGGAAGAAAGCCGTGTTTCATTCCACCATCATGTTAACTGGTTGGCAAACAGTTTCAAGGAAAACAGGGCAAATAGACTGGCAGTATTTCTGACATCCCTAACACTTTAAAAAGTGCTGTCCTAACAGCTATACGAAAAACAAGCAGATGAACCACACAACCCTTAGGCTCTCTCTCTGCGGCTGCAGAAATATGCCTGATAATCCAGTTTCTTAAAGGGCAGGGCACACTATCTACAATATATCCCCACAGCTCAGCGCATTGTTCAGCATATGGCAGGCCCTCCCTCAGTATTTGAGTGGTATTGGCTGAATGAAACCCCTGATTTACAGAGAAACATATCGCTAAGTATAAGTTCAAATGATGTTTTAAAATGTGAGCAGTATATAAAATTTGAGCAATGTCCTCTTAGCCTAAAGTCTTTATGTATTTTATACATAGTCTGCAGTTTGCTGAATCAACCTACTCAGTCTTTTTACTTCATTCACCTAACACATTGTGCACTATGTGCCAGACATCTTATCTGGGTTCTGTGAACAAAACAGCATGGCATTTTAGTAAAGATCTGGGGGAAATGAGAATGAGTCATTCTAAAGAGCTAACTGGCGGGAAGACGGTTGCAGGCCGAGGTAAGACTAAGTGCCGAGGGCCTGAGGTGGACGTTCAGAAAACACGAAGAAGGCCGCTGCGCCTGGAGTGGGCATCACAGGGGCAAGACTGACCACACGAGGTTGGCCAGGAGGCCCGGATGACGCAGAACCCACCCAGAACTGAAAGGACTTTGCATTTTTCTCCGGGTGAGGTGGCGAGCCAAGGGACAGTGGCAGGATTTCAGCTGCTCCACTCTGAAGAAAATCCTGGTGGGAAAAGGGCGACTGTTGGGGGCCGGTGTGTCAAGGCAGATGCAGAGAGAACACTTACAAATTTATTGTGATATTCAGGATGATATTTATTGTGATATTCTATGGTGCTAATCAAAATTAGTTATTAAACAATTATAAACAAATGTATATACATGCATGAGTGTTGAAGAATACCAAGGAATGTAAAATAGATTGATAAAATAATATTGCTAATATACAGCTACTGCAGCCATTGTCGAGTGTTTAGGGTGTTTTGTGTTTAGGGCATTTTGTTTAAAAAGACGTTCAAATACATGAATCACCTAATATCACAACCGTCATAAGATACCATGAGAACCTATCCAAAGAGATACTCAAGAGTCAAAAAATTAAGTAACTTGCTCAAATGTAGGCAGGAAGCATGGCAGAGAGGCCACTTGAGTTTGTTTCTCGGACTCAGGCTTGTTTAATGGAGTAGAGTAAAAAAAAAAAACGTTGATTGAATTAAGGATTTATATGTGGGAAGGCACAAAGTGAGAAGAATCAGTCAGTCATCTGGGAGGCACGGTGCGTTTGCGTGAAATAAACATGGAGGCACTGGAGAGACTAAAGAATAACAGGGATAAAGACCATGGTCACAGGGAAGTGATGTGATGCCATCCTCAAGAGCTAAGCCCGAATCCACAGCTGCCACGCAGTTGGCGGCAGGGAGGCCCCGCAGCCTTTCCAAGACGGAGCTACAAGAGCACATGTCTCGCAGGGCTCGGGAGGGCAGACACGGCGAGGCACGGCACGAAGCGTGGGTGGGAGGGGTCTGCTCTCCACGCTGTGTGACTCAGGTGACGCAGTGCAAACTTTGGTTTCTCTCACCCTCAAATGGGACTTACAGTAACATTCATCATTCCATAGGGTTCGGATACGGGTTAATCAGTCCACCTGAACCTCTTGGGAGAGTTACACGCCCCATGCCTGTATGCCCATCAACAGAGGTATGGGTAGAGAAAAGGTGGCATTTACACAGTGCAGAGTTCTCTGCCATGAAGAATACACTTGAGGAGTTTGTAGAAAAATGGATGCACCTTGAAACTGAAATGTTAAATGAAATAAATCAGACACACAAGTTAAATATATGAGAAACCCAAAATATAAATAAATTGAAGAGCAAAATAGATAATAGGAAACAGATAAATCTTTGGCAAATTGGAAGGGGACCGAGAGGTGGCGCATGGAGAGGAGGGGAAGGGTATACAAGAAAATGCAGATTGCCACGCACACGTGCCAACTCCCCACAGATGCAAAGCACATGGAGAGCAGGGAATGTAGACGAGGGGAAGGAAAGGACAGGGAGAGCAAGAACAAAGAAAGGCTATATATTCCCTAAGTAAACACCATGTACTGTACGTGAGTACTAGTGAAACTTTTAAACGTTAGTTTTATCGTTATTACAGCCGGCCTCTACAGGACAGAGTGCAGCAGAGACCAGGCTTGGCGGAGAGGGGGCCAGGGAGGGGCGAGGTGACTGCAGCGCGGGGGAGGCACTTCCAGGCGCGGAGAGACTGCTCCAGGGAAGCCGGTGACAGCCCGAAGGGGCGACTGGACCACACCGCAGACTGACCGCGCCAAGGGGAAGCTACCGCGACCAGACCAGCTCGGGCCGAGGGGCAGCCAGGACTGCTAGAAACGAGCCAGGACTCTGGCGTGCAAGTACCGAAGGCGGAGCTGGCCACTGTCTTTCATTTGTCATATCTTATACCCAAGTTTTCACGTCCTTGGGACAACGAAACTCAAAAAACAACGGAATGGTAGAGTTTTACTTAGGAATCTCTGGGCCCTTGTGATCCTTAAACTAGTTATGTCCTCGACAGAAATTTTCACTCGATCTCTAAGACTTCAGAAATAATATGGTCAGCGTAATGTAGTACTTTTAAATCCATGCCACACTCTTTTTACAGAGGCGTTGGGGGCCACCCTGAAGGGCACAGAGCATGCAGCAGGACTGCATAAACCAACTGGTGGGTGACAGTGGGACACAGCAGATGGAGCGGGACAGAAAGCACGCAGTGGGGAAGAGAGGCGTAAAGAGAAGCGAGCATGCAGCTGTTCGGATGAACGCCTACATGCTCGCCCAGGTGGGGGGCAGGTAACCCTTCCGCAGGTAACCCTTCCGCAGCGGATGCTCAAGCCAAGCATATTCAATCAGAACGGGAGGGAAAAACTGGCGCTTGAAACATGTGACTGTACAATAAAAAAAAAAGGAAAAGCTAGAACATTATGGTTTCGAAGTATGCTATTTAAAAGAAACTTAAGGGAAGTTTCATAGCCTCACACTATGTAAAATAAGTGAGGGTTCTCTTTTTATCCACGTTTGTAGCAAGCTGAGAAGCCAGAAAATGTAAAAGCGCGCGAACGTACTAACTGCTACGAAAAGCTATTTGCTCTGTGTTTCTAAGAAGCACAGAAAGTTCTGACGTTAATTTACACCGCTTTGTGAAACAGAGTTGTGAAGTTTGCATTTATTTTTGATTCTTTAAAAAGTATAGTGGACGAGAGAATACTTAGTGTTGAAGGACATGTACAAAGAAACACGCTAAAGTATCTTCTTTAATAATCCTAGTTAAAATAGTACCTTGAAATGCTGTGGGGGGGGGCGCACGGGGATTGACTCGTCAGCTAAACTTTAAGTTTCAGAGCACTTTTAAATTTCCACACAGAGTTGCTCATTTTTATTTACATAGTCACAAATCTCCCTTGAATTTCTTCGTAATTATCCTAAAAATGCCGAGAAACACCTCGAAGCACCGTAAAGAGACTCCGCGCCAGAGCCGAGCGCGTCCCCGGTGTCCCCGACGTCCTCAGCGGCGCGGGCCGGAGGGGCGCGGGTCCAGCCGGGCGGGGCCGACGCGAGTCCCACCCGCCCGCCCCGGCTTCCCGCCCCGGCTTCCCGCCCGCGCCCGCCGCGCCCCCAGCGCACCGTCGGGCCCCGGGCTCCCGCGGACGGACACCCACCTGGCTCCTGCTGGCTGCGGCGCTCCCGGGCCCGGCGCCCGGAAACCCGGCTCGCCCCGCTTCAGCGCCTCGCCGACCGCGCCCGGGCGGGGCTGGCTCCGGCCGCCGCCCTCGGGGCTACAAGAGGCCGGCGCGTCCCGCCCGCGTCGCAGCTGCCGGCGGCCCCGGGACGAGGGCTCGTGGACGGGCCCGCGGCCACTCTGCGGGCGCCCGAGACGCTCCCGCCGCTGCCCGGCCGGTGCGTTTGGGCGCGAGCGGCGCGCGCCGGGCTGTCCGCGCGGGACGGGGGACCCGCCGGCCGCCCGCCCCGGAGACCCGGGCACGGGCGCCGCACACGCGCGCGCGCACCTCCCCGCGGCCCGGCGCCGGCCGGCTCCCTCCCTCGCGGCGGGCTGTGCGGCGCGGCGCGGCGCGCTGAGGGGCTGTGGTGTCTCCGCAGGGCGCCATGGACCTCGAAGGGGACCTCGGGGGCAGAGCCGGGAAGAGCTACGCGCTGAACAGGAGAAGGTAGCGGGCCCTGACTTTCCTAGTTCGCGCGGCCGCTTTGGCCTCAGCTCGGAGGCGGGCGACCCGGGTCGAGCCGCCCGGCACCGTCGCGCCCGCTCCGCGACTTCACCTTCGCTGACGAGCCGCGCGGCCCGCGCGCCTCAGCCGCCGCCGCGGGGCCTCTGCTCGGTGGCTCGGCAGCGGCGGCGACAGAAACATTGCGAAGTGACTTTTGTTTTGTGTTAACTGACAATAACTATGTGCATATAAAATTGGTAATTAACACTCAAAGAAAATAGTGATTTCAAGTGCATTTGTTCACAGTACCCTGTCTGAGGAATTTTAAAAGTTACCCAGTAGGTAGGTTCATTGTGAGTAAAAAAGTGTCATGTAAATTGTAAGATAACACATACTATTAAATATAGCAGTATTACCAGAACTGAACTTTCCAGTGTAAGTGAAAGATATAAATGTGTAAATCAGTGTTTAAAGATGTTAAACTTGTCCTGGAAACGTCATTATGAAGTCATAATTTTTAGTAATTTTCTGTCCATGAAGAAAGATGCACTTGTAGTGCCAGATCTTGATTTCTAAACACCATTCCTTATTAAAAAAGGAAGAGCATCCCACAGAAAAATAGTTCATTTCGACCAGGTTTAGGCAGGGAAAATACAGAGCGTGCTGGGAGTAGGAAAATAAGGGAAATATTTCCCTATAAGGGAGGAATCCCTAGTGATAGTCTGAGAAGAAGGAAACTGAAAGAGGGCTCCGGAGTAGAGAAGATAAAAGGAACTTCTTCACAGGAAATGTAGCTGTATGTGTCACAGTGGAACCTGCATTGTCATAATTGCTCTAGGCTCGGGTTGTCACGGGATCCTAAACCATTCAGGCACAGGCGGTATCTAATAATTATTTCTACATTTACTACTTACAGGAAGAAGGGAAATCTCCTTGTCCAGGGAGAGATTTTGCAGTTGCCATCTTAACCAAGTGGCCAGACTTAGCATTGCTGACGGTGGATAGACTGTTCAGTCACTCAGCATGGGATGGAATTTGGTACACAGCACCCCAGAGAGAGTATGTTTGTTAAGACATGTAGCGTGACCCCAGCCCTGCCGCTAGGCTGGTGCTGTCCAACAGAAACACAAGTTGCCATTTTCTCTTTAATGCTGAGACCTCAGGCTGCTGTGCGATGCACAGTTACTGCGCTTCCCCACTTGCGTTCAGTTTAGAATTGATATATACAGATGTGGGACATTCCACAGAATAACTATTCTTGTTCTTTTAAGGAAGTTAATGTAAAAAAAAAAAAAGGACAAGGGCTGCTAGATTAAGAAGGACTAAAAAGACATAACCATCAATTATAATGTGTGAACTCTGATGATACCAGTGTTTAAAAAGAGAGAATCATCCACAGAAACAATTATTGGGAAAATTGAATGTGAACCAAGTATTAGATGATGTCAAAATTGCTATTCAATTTCTTAGATATGCCCCATCATAACCATAATATTTCCAACTTCCCTTTAAATATTGCAGAAAAATATTAACAAATAGTAATATACTTCCTTGTATTTAAATTTAAAAATATAGTCAGAATCTAGATATTGCTAAATCTACATTGTGTGGGAAGCCCTTATGTTCTTTGAATTTTTCTGTTAACTTGAAATTTTTCATAGTGAAAAACTTAAATTTCTAACACATAGACTCCACAGATCTGTTTTTAAGTAGTTTTTAAAAAATATGTTAGCATATATCCTGAAGACACAAATACTTAAGTACGTTTGAGTAAGAAGGCTAGGTAGAGGGAATTGGTAAAGAAAATTGGTTGACCCTCTGCATGTCTTCATTTTATTATTGGTACTACCGTGGCCTATAGACTTTGCATCAAAGTAAACATTCTTTCAGTAGTTCTTATCTAACTGTGCTCATCACCATTGATTTTAAAGTTATTAAAACTATATATTTTACTGTGGGTATGTAAAGGCACATCTGACCTTGCCCGTAGACAGTGCTGGGATAGTAGTACCATCTGGAGCGCCTCTACTTGGCACAGCCTCCTGGAGGTGATAGCTGGTGAGTGGCCTGTCTTTGCATGCTCTGTGTGTGCTGCTGCTGGGGTTAAACGAGGAATCTGGTAGGGCTGAGTTCCTATGAAAGTGTATTTCCAGGCAGTGCAGTGTCTCAGAAGTCTGAGATCACAGCTCACAGCTTGGTGGTCAGGGCATAGACTGCAGTTAAAAACCTTGGCCTTATTCCATTGGTGGGACCTTGGACAAGTCAACTAACTCTTCTCTCTGTTCTGTGGTTTGTCATGTCCAAGACTGAAGAAAAGTGCAGCTTCTGTAGGAGGATTGTTTATGAATAGAATTTGGGAATGTCTCCCTGTGCTACTGCCTGTAATTGTGCAAACCCTCCAAAGTAGCATCAGTTTTAGAAAATGAAAAAATTAAACAAACAGCTTAGGGTTTAAGAACGATATGATTGTTTTGCTGTGTTTCCAGATTCTGGCAGCAGGGTGCTGACGCCACACCTTGGATAAGGTGGGGCCCGCTCTGCAGATGTGTTTTCTTGTTGTCTGGCATCACCTGCAGATCCTCATAAACTCTGGATTTTTTCCTTTAGAAGTCATTTTGTGTGAAGAACTTTACCTCATTTTGTGTAAAGAAGTGTTCAGACTTGAAAACCTGGTCAAAAATAGCACAGCTGTCTTCTAAAATAGTCTTTCTCGAAATTTACAAGCATGAGGTTGGTTTGCGATGGGTGCTTTGCTTTCCCAGCCAAGGTGGCAATTGTGTACCATGGGGAGTATGGCTCGCTGGGCTGTTTTCTTTTCAAACAGGCTCAGAATAATAGTTGGTTTTTTAATGCCTAAGGACACCTTTCTCACAATTTATAGGACATAGTTTGAGGCTATAGCTTTTCTAGAATAACTTGTTTTCATAATGGTTTACTTAGGGGTCCAGGCATCTGTTCAGAATCAGATTCGCTCATAAGAAAGTTAATTATTTCTTTCCTGGGCTACTTAATCTGATGACCACCATCTGATCAGCGCTGTTCTCCATTACTATTTGGTAGTAGATAGAATATCTACTGCTAGAATTACTCACATAGTAATTAAATAGATTTATTATGGAGGGCATGAATGATTTGCTAGTTAGAATCAAAAGATGAAACTCTTACCTTAGTATATACTTTTTTAGTATGAGTGATGTGTATGTCTATATATGTGTGTGTGTATCTGTGTGTCTGTGTGTGTATGTGCATATGTATTCATCATAGAAAATTAAAATATTTACCCAAGGGAACAAGGAAGAGACTTTTTTAATAGAAATTCTAATATCCAGTGATAACTATATATATATATATTTTTTTGAGACCTGTGTAAATACTTGTAAATTTTATACACTAAATCATACTATGACTTTGTTTTTATTGAATAATATAAACATGTTTCTGTGTCCTAGTTGTCATTAAATATAAGAACTAAACATTAATTTGGTAATTAAAAATTTATATAGATTTTAAAATGTTTTATAATTGCATTGCTCTGTTTTTAGTAAGAAGGAGAAGAAGGAAAAGAAGCCAACTGTCAGTACATTTACCATGGTAAGCTTTAAATGATTTTACTATTCATAATACTTTGTAAATTACATATCTTCTCCAGAAATAAGATATTTTTATTTTTCACTTGTTGTTTTTCTTTATTAGTACTTATTAATTTTACAAAATACTTGGTTTCAATGTACATAATATATTTTGATCATACGCAGCTCCATGTTACCCTCGCTTACATGCCCAAACTCACACACATAAAGGTATTTCTTCTGATACAACATTTTCCTAGAAAATCCAGAAATGGAGAGGCAAAATGAATTGGTTGGATTCACCGTAGTTTATTTTCAGAGACATTCTCACTATCATTTGCCACATGAATAGAATATCAACACTCATTCTTTTTTGTTTTGTTTTTTGTTTTTTTGTTTTGTTTTGTTTTTTGAGACAGGATCTCACTCTGTAGTTCAGGCTGGCCCTGAACTCACTATGTATCCCAGGCAAGCCTTGAACTCAGCAATCTTCCTGCCTCTGCCTCCTGAGTAGTGGAATTACAAGCGTGAGCCACCACGCCTGGCATTGGTGAACACTCATTCTTGATAGACTAGATTTTAGCCTTCTCCTGACAGTTACATAGGAAGTGATCTGTTGCCTACAGCAACCTTTCTCCCAGTGACAGCCTTGGCCATCTGTGTAGAGCAAGCCAATCATAGTGCACATCGTAATGGTCTGAAACCCTGGTATATTTGAGGTCAAAGTCACAAGCATCCATAACAAAAGGTAACGGTACAAAATCTGTCACTATGGGCCAGAGCGTTAGCTCAGTGGTTATGGCGCCTGCCTGAGTTCGATCCCCGGTGACCACATACAATGCTGGGTGTGGAGATTCACGCCCAGCAGCAATCAATACCACATACCACAGTGTTGGGCGTGGTGGCTCACGCCTGTAATCCCAGCACTCGGGAGGCAGAGACAGGAGGATTGCTGAGTTCAAGGCTTGCCTGGACTACATAGTGAGCTCAGAGCCAGCCTGAACTACAAAGCGAGACCCTATCTCAAAAAGAAAAAAAAAAAAGAAAATCTGTCACTATGACTTAGAATATGTCATTATTCTTCTGTGCGGAATAGCTGAAAATCTAGAATTTGAAAATCTTAATAGAAGTCTATTTTAATTTTTGGTTGCATGGTGATTATTTAGAAGCCTTTCTTCAGTCTCACTGGTTGGTGTAAGAGGAGTTTTATGGATTGGGTGGGTGCAGATGATCTCTCTTCCTGGAGTGTAACCTCAGATGAGTTTAGGTAAATTATTTACATGAACTTTCCCAGGGACTGGAGCCCGGAAATCACTGAAACAATTAAGTCTTACAGTGCACTCATTACATGCTAGATTGTTTTTTTTTTTAATAAAGAGGAATGGATAGATTGTTGTGAGGCTGCATCTCAGTATGCTGAACATAAAAGAACTGTGTAGTTACCTTATTGGGAGCTCCATCGGGGTGACTAGAGGAGTGAAACACGAGCCCTGCTCTGAACAAGTCCCCACACAAGCTGAGTCCTTGTCAGGGGTATTTAGAATGGGAAGCCGGGATGCCCCTCTACCCTGGCACTGCTTACATGCTGGGGCCAGCAAACAGCCCCTCTTAAAGGGCTTTCACTTGTTGAGGGAGGGAGCCCTGTTCCATAGGCAGCTGGACTACTGCGATGGGTTCCTCGCCTGGCAACCACTGCAACATCCAGTGACCAGTTATCCGGCCCCCTTCCTGAGAGAGGAGCCAACTAGGCGAAGTATTTGCAGCTCAGGATACTAAAGAAAATGAAAGCTAAAGAATTATTCAGGGGGCAGTGACTGATTTAGGGCCAGCGGGTCCTTGGGAAAGTGTCAAACAAGGACATGGTCCTGAGAGATCGGGAACCAGACAGTGGCGCCAGGCCAGGTATAAGGGTTAGGCAGCAGTTGAAGGACTAAAGACACTCCCCAAATACCGGAGGGTTTTGTGTTTGCAGGATATCCTACCAGCTGCTGGGACCCTCCCATCCCAGCCCAAAGGTGCAGAGCTCCGGGACTGCGGATGTGTGGGCTGAATCTGGCTCCTTCAGGTGCAGCCAGAGTTTAGCAAGGGCAGAGAACTGGAGAGAAGGGATGGTATTTTTCTATTATGGATTCTTTTATTTTAACTTTTAACTTTTGTTTATCAACTCACCCAGTTAGATGAATTCTTCCCTTGGGGTCTTTGGTGATTTTGGCCTCCTTGTCTCTCACCTAAGATACCTTTAAATACTTTCTGCAGCATGGTTTTGAATTTCTTTAAGTGCTCTTCGTTATGGGAAGCCTTATTTTCTATAAGTTTTGAAAGAAAGTTTTGGAGGATATATTAATCAGAATTGAAAGTTGTTTTCTTTTAGAGCTCAAAAAACTTCACTGCACAGAAAAGGAACCAACAGAGTGAAGAGACAGGGTAGAAAAAATATTTGCCAGCTATTCCTTGGACAGAGACTAATATCTAAAATACATAAAAACTCAATCAGGCCTTCCTAAATAAAAGACCCATTCAAATAATGGGCAACTGGAATGAATAGACGTTTCTCTGAAGAGTACAAATGGTCACTAATTACATGAAAAAATCTTTAGCATCTTTGGCCATCAGAGAATTGCAAATCAAAACAGCACTGAGATTCTACCTACTTCCACTAATGATGAGTATTAAGGACCCAAAACACAACAAATGCTGTGTGGTTGTAGGAAAATAGAAACCCTTCTGCATTGTTTATGGGAATTCAAACTAGTACAGCTAGTACAGCCACTATGGATAGCACTACGGGGATTATGCCTTAAAAACTGAAAGTAGAACTTCTGTTTGACCCAGCTCTTTCCCTTTCCAAAACAGTAAGTTTTGTACTGAGGATACTGTGGTTATCTCTTACCATCTTTACATGCCTGTGCTATAGTTCTCTTGATGGGGCTCCTTATTTTTATTTTCTTTTTCCTTTCTTTCTTTTTTTTTTTGAGACAGGGTCTTACTATGTAGGTTAGGGTGGCCTCAAACTCATGGCAGTACACCTGTCTCAGCCTCTTGAGTGCTGGGATTACAGGCATGTATCACCATGCTGGCTGGCTCCTTATTTTTCTCTCTAAATTCATTTAGAATAGAATATGAGACTGATTGCTTAGTAATTCATAGGCTGATTACTTGAGTTAACAAAATGATACTTTCTGTTGTTTTAAATCGAACAGCTTGTATTACAGTTGGATTTACCCTAAAATATATTTTCAGTTTGTTTGAGACCAGGTTCTTTCTTTGATAGGTTAGTTTACTTCTGTATGTTTTTTGTTTTACTGTTTTATTAGTTTTGGTACTGGGGATTGAACTCTAGACCTCATGTGATAACCACATGTTCTGACTTAGAGCTTCTTTTTAAACCCTAGAGTCTATAATTATTAATTAATTTTTAATTCAGTGTTTTATATTGAATTTAACTGAACTACTTTGTAGACATAATTTCTGCAATATTCAATTAGAGCCACAAAAAATTAAAAACTGGAATTTGAGGTCCAGAGATTTAGCTCAGTGGTTCCGGCACCTGCCTTGCAAGTGCAAGGCCCTGAGTTCGATCCTGGTAACCATATACAATGCTGGGCATGGTGACTCAGTCCACCAGCAATCAAAACCACATACCACAGTGCCGGGTGTGGTGGCTCACACCTGTAATCCCAGCACTTGGGAGGCAGAGGCAGGAAGACTGCTGAGTTTGAGGCTTGCCCGGGCTACATAGTGAGCTCAGGGCCAGCCTGAACTACAATGCAAGACCCTGTCTCAAAAACAAAACCAAAAACCAAAAAACAAAAACCCTGGAATTTGAATGCAAGACAGTAACAAACAGCACTGTGTGGAAGACATTTTTCTAATTACTTTATATAGTCATTTAACCCTTAAGACTATATTTGAAGTAGCTAGTGCTGTCTTTACAATTTTACAGCTGGAGAAATTGAGGCTAGACTTTAAGACAAGTTAACTTATGATTCTTGAATCAGAGATCGTTTGGGCAAAATCACAGTGTTGGCAGGATTACATTCCTTCTGTAACTCCAAAAAGGGAAGTGGATAGTTTACAAAGTAGAGGACCTCATTCTTCCCTGTATAAAACGCCTCTTGGGTCAGAAAAATGATCTCTTCTGGAACTCTAGTGATTACAGTAATAGTCACATGGTTTTTGGACAGTGGTCTAATGGGCTGTGTCACCACGGAATGTTCAGCTCTGCTATCTACCATAAAGTTGTCAATCAGACCCCTAACAGTCATCACTACTGCAGGCTCCTGGGGTCCCAAAGAGGTACAGCCCAGTCCGGCATAGTCCTCAAAAACTTCAGCTCCTGCCATCTTTTTAGATCAGTACTTGATCCCTGGGGTAGTGCCTGTTTGTGGAGGGGGCCTCCTATTTTATATTCTTTCTTATTTTTTAAATTTTTTTGGATATTTACCTTTGTAATGTCCAAACTTTTTACATGCATACTGATTTTAAACTAGTTTTTTACAGTTTTCAGGTTTTGTCTAGCCTGATCTTTGTTTTCTGTTATCTGTTTGTTTACATTCTCATCTCTTTATATTCTCTGCCTTTTCTTTGAGAGTGTTGTCACCAGTAGGTTTGCCTTTTTCTTAAGTCTCTGGTTAGCCTTCCGGTTTATCTCTGGATCGTGATTAACATGTACCTTACTGGCCACTTCTATGAACTGAGAAACATTTATATCAGCAAAACCCTCTAACTGGTAGTGTGTGCTGGATGTTTCTCTGTGCTTCTGTCACAAAGGCAGCATTTACCATGCGCTGATTCTCAGCAGACTCAAGATTAAACAGAGTGGAACCCTTTTCACTCTCTGCTTCCAGGATCACCCTAGGGGTATCACTCGAGGTACATACCCAATTTTTCTTATCAGTAGTTCTTGGGTTGGCCACCCCACATCAAAGGAGGATTGCTCAACTTTATAAAGAGTTTCTAATCTGTAGGGGGTTAGCTTAACTCTATAGTCTCCCATATATATTAACATGTATTTTATTGGGTGGGTTTTGATTCTTTTTTAAAATAGCTATTCTGGGGCCAGGGATTTAGCTCAGCCTTCCAAGTGCAGGGTCCTGAGTTTGATCCCCAATTAAAAAAAATAAAAAGCTATTCTTAGCTCTCTCAAATTAACAACTAACCATGTATTTTCTTGAGTCTTGAATAACAAGAAGCTTTTGGAAGGAATATGGCTTTTACCCAATCAATAAGCAATCATACATATTTTCTTGGAAAAATCACTTTTGCATGTTTTCTCTTGATCTTTGTAAGCTTGTTAGTCTTGTCATTATCTTTTAATAGTAAACGCTTTTCTCATAAAATCTCATATCAAAAGTGTATCTTATATTTATATTTGAATATTTTTGTTTTACTTACTGTAAACCTTTTGTAATAAACCTGGCTGTAGCCACTTGGATTTTAAAGCATTCTCCATCCCTCTTTAAAAAATTGTTACATTTTAAATCGGAGTGGCTGCCAACAGAACTCTAACTAACCTTGAGTTAGTTTTAGCAACAGCAGAGAGGACAAATTAACCTTATAATCATAATTTAAGAATTTGCAATGCAAAAGAAATGTTGTAACCACATCAGTTAAACAGAAATATCAATTCGAATTGAAAACCAGAGGTACATTTATTATTTAATTAAAATTTATACTTT
>PVIC010001089.1:87967-99430 GCA_004025085.1 Thryonomys swinderianus
TTCGATCCCCGGTAACCACGTATAATGCTGGGCGTGGAGACACGCCCACCAACAATCAACACCGCATACCACAATGCTGGACGTGGTGGCTCACGCCTGTAATCCCAGCACTCGGGAGGCAGAGACAGGAGGATTGCTGAGTTCGCGGCGGCTTGCCTGGGCACCATAGTGAGCTCAGGGCCAGCTTGAACTACAAAGCAAGACCCTGTCTCCAAAAAGCAAAAAAAAAAAAAATTTATACTTTGATTTTTTTCTTTTAAAACTTTCCTATGCATGGTAGCTTTTTTCTTTTTTCTTTTTTACTTTGGCCATTTAGCCTCATGCAGGGGCTGTTTTCGCCTTGCGACTCCTATTTTTTTTTTTGTTTTTTCCCCTCACAGCGTGCAGTTTTCAGCCAGCACCACTGGGGCTCTAACACAGCACATGGGGCCTGTGCTTAGATCTTGAGCGTTCCCGGGGTGCTGCTTCGATCACTGGCCATGGCCTGAGCCTCAGCCTCTGTTGTTCCACTTTTTGCCCTGGCCTGGCCCCTCTCACCCTTTTACTTTGCACTCTTCAGCAGTTTCCTACCTGTTTTCTTTCCATTTATTTGCATGCACTTGTACTATCACATTCCCAGTATTTTTTTTTAACCCCTGGGTCTGAGTTTTATCAGACTCTCCGAGTCTAATTATAGGCACACTCCTATTTATGTCATTCTTATTGTGGGCCTACCTCTTCAGCTCTTTGAGAGTCACCTGTGAGCTATTCGTGCTTGTGGGTCACCCCTGAGTTCCTCTTGAGGTTATTAGTTTCATCTGACTTAGTCTGGATCACACCAACCATTGACCGCTCCTACAGGGGTCACTCCCACATCCCTAGCACCCTGCAAACTGATTTTCATTGCAGGTCCCTCTTGCTTGGGGTGCCTGTGTAGTCTGATTTGATGTGGGCCTGGTTACTGAGTACTCCCCAGGAAGTGATCAGCTTTCCTTTTGTTTATACAGGATAGGTTCCCCCTGAGGTCCCTAAGTTACTGTGGTCCTGCAGTGCTGTTTCTGGATTGTGCTGTCTGTCCTCTCAAGTTCCATTTGTGCTGACTGGTGAGAGGAAACTCCTAGGCTGAGAGAAAGCCATTAATCACCTGTCAGCCAATGAGCCCTTGGCCTTCAGGCAAAAGGAGACAACAAATCAGTCATCTCCAGTCCCTTCATGGTCGCCACTAATGTTGCATGGACCGAAATAGGTTCAGGTTTAAGGTGTGTACTGTCTTAATGGACTCCTTTCTGAAGGAACTGTGTTGAACAAAGAGAAATTTTAATTTTTGTATATTTGCTTGACGAGGATTGCTTTTCAAGGGACATAGCGAGTTTTCTGGAACAGGGCAGAGAAGACAGTTTTATAATTTTGCCTTGAAAAAAGACAGTGTATTATGAATCATATGAAAACAGAGTGACAAAAACTTTGTTTACAGAGCATAGTTGTTAATTTTATTGTACCAGAACAACTAAAGGGAAGAAAGGGGTTTGAAGGGGACTGCCTAAGGCTGAGAAGGACTTGCTTTTCTTTAAGTCTTGCTGTACCAAGATTTAGCCATTATTATTACTTAGCTATTATGCTGCTATAGACGTGGACGTGTATAAGTCACTGTAATGTGATTATCTTTAACTCTTTCAGGAAGATACCTTGGAGACTGGCTAGATCAAATAGGATTTCTTTTTTAGTTTTTTTTAGAAATTTCCATTATACTAGTTTACATTCTTACCAACAATACGGAAGAGTTCCCTTTTCCCTGACATCTGGTCAACATTTGTTATTATTTGATTTCTTAATGAAAGAATGTCCTTTAATCTCAGTGTGGTTTAAATTTGTCTTTATTTACTGGCCACACGGTTTAAAATTTTTCCTGTATTTATTGGCCATTTCTTCTTCTTTGGAGGGATGTTTCTTCATTTCAGTTGCCCATTTCTTAGAGTATTTCATTGGGAAGGTGTCTAATTTTTTTTGAGTTCTTCATATAGTCTAGCTGTTACTAGTCCTCTTGTCCAAGGAAGAGCTGGCAAATATTTTCCCACATTCTTTAGGTTTTCTCTTTACTCTTTGTTTTCTTTGTTTTGTAGGAGCTTTTAATATGGTATAATGTTGTTTGTTGATTCTTTTTTTTTTTGAGACAAGGTCTCGCTTTGTAGTTCAGGCTGGCTCTGAGCTCATTATGTAGCCCAGGCAAGCCTCGAACGCAGCAATCCTCCTGCCTCTGCCTCCAGAGTGCTGGGATGACAGGTGTGAGCCACCACGCCCTGCACTGTGGTATGTGGTATTGATGGCTGGTGGGCGTAAGTCGCCATGCCCAGCATTGTATGTAGTTACCGGGGATCGAACCCGGGACCTTGCGCTTGCGAGGCAGGTGCCAGAACCATTGAGCTAACCCTCTGGCCCATGTTTGTTGATTCTTGATGTTATTTCTTGTGCAATTGGGGTTCTGTTCAGAAAGTCCTTACCTGTTATAGCTGTCTTCAAGAATTTTACCTATTTTAGCTTTTATCAGTTGAAGTGTTTGTTTTACTATTAAATCTTTGATCTCTTTTGATTTTAATTTAGTACCTGGTGAGGAGTTTAGATTCAATCTTCTGCATGTGAATGGCCAGTTTTCCTGGCACTGTTTATTAGAAAGGCTGTCTTTTCTCTGACATATGTTTTTGGTTCCTTTACCAAAGATCAGATGGCTGAATGTCCCTGGGGTTGTTTCTGTGTCCTTTCTTTTGTTCCACTGATCCACAATCTGTGGAGCTTTTTTTGCTGGTACATTGCTTTAAAAAAAAAACATAGTAGCTTTGTAATGTAGTTTGAGATCTGGGATTGTGATAACTCTTGCTTTGTTCTTTTGTTCTCATGATTGCTTTTGCTATTTTGTGTCTGCTCTGATTCTATATAAATTTTAGGATTACTTTTTCTATTCTTGTGAAGAATGCTGTTGTCATTTTGATTATGATTGCATTAAATCAATATGTAAGTTTTGGGAAAATTATTGACAATATTGGTTCTGCTGATTTAGGAAGAAGAATTATTTTTCCTTTTTTTTTTTGAGACAGCATCTCACTTCGTAGTTCAGGCTGGCTCTGAGCTCACTATGTAGCCCAGGCAAGCCTCGAACTCAGCAATCCGCCTGTCTGTGCCTTCCAAGTGCTGGGATTACAGGAGTGAGCCACCACGCCTGGCACTGTGGTATGTGGTATTGATTGCTGGTGGGAGTGAGTCTCCACGCCCAGCATTGTATGTGGTTACTGGGGATCTAACTCGGACCTTGGGCTTGCGAGGGAGGCTCCGGAACCACTGAGCCAAATCTCCAGCCCTGTTTTTCCATTTTCTAATGTTGTCCTTGATCTCCTTTTTCAGAATTCTCTAGCTTTCATTATAGCGATCACTCACTTTCTTGTTTAGGTTAATACCAAAGTATTTATTTTTCTAGATGCTACTATGAATAGTATTGTCCTAATTCCTTCCTTGGATGATTCATTATTACTGTAGAGTGATGCTGTTGATTTTCATGTGTTAATTTTGTATCTTGTGACCTTGCTGAATCTATTTATTAGTTCTAAGAGTTTTTTGATAGACTTTTTGAGTCTTCTATGTAAATAAATGATCATGTCTTCTGGATAAAAATAGTTCTGACTTCATCCTTTCCTATTACATATCCCTTGTACATTTTTCTATCTTGTCTGATTGATTTGGTTTTGAATACTATATTGAACAGCAGTGGTGACCATGAACATACTGTTTTTGTTCCTGATTTTAGAGGAAAAGCTTTCAGTTTTCCCTAATTTAATGTGACATTGGTGATGAGTTTGCTGCAAATGATGTTTATTAGATTGAGATAAGTTCCTTCTATTCTGACTTTTTTCAGAGTTTTAATCATGAATGGATGTTGGATTGTGTCAGAGGTCTTTTCTTGTATCTTTTGAGATGATCATGTGAGTTTTGTCCTTGCTTCTGTTTATGTGATGTGTTGTATTTATTGATTTGCATATGTTAAACCATTCTTGCATCCTTGGCATGAAGCCTACTTGGCATGATGTGTAATCTTTTTCACAATTTTCCACATTTTGTTTGTCAGTATCTTGTTTAGGAGTTCTATGTGTCTATCTATGTCTATCTGTTAAGAGATTAATCTATAGTTTTCTTTTTTGAGTCCTTGTCTGATTTTGGCTCATGGTAATGCCAGCTTTCAGGAGTGACTTTGGCAATACAGGTTAATGGCTTTGAGCTTAAATCTTCAGGATACCTCTAGTCAATACTAGATTGGAAAAGAAAGACTCTTATCCTATATCATTACAGAGTTTGAGGATTCCTCATGCTATATCTTCTCTGGAGTTGTAGCATTCTGTGATGAATCTATTGGGTCCTGGACTCTTCTTGGTACATTTTTTATTACTATCTCAAATTTTATTGCCTGCTATTGGACTGTTCAGGGTTTTAATATCTTGGTTCACTTTGGGTAATTTGTATATATCTAGGAATCTATCCAGTTTTTCTAGATTCTCCAACTTACTGGAGTACAGATTTTTGAAGTAGTTACTTATAATCTTTTGTATTTTGGTGATGTCTCTAGTGATTTCACCACTTGCATTTTAATTATACTGATTTGTATCTTTTCTTCTCTTGATAAGTTAAACCAAATAAAAATTGCAAAATACTACATTAGTAGTTTCTTAAGAATGGCCTGTGTTATTTGTTATCTTGTGAGATGAAATGCATCTTCTCTTACAAAGCAGAACAAGTAGTGTATTTCTATTAGAGCCTCATTTGACTTCATAAGAAGACAGAGTACAGCATGAAGAACTAAGCCACAACTCCATAGAAGATTCAAGTGCTATTTTCTAATTGGGCTATTGCAAAAGTTTAGCAAAGAGGTGTAGCTTGGACTTGAGTGGTGGCAGTAGTCGTTTGCAAAATATTTAGATTTGAGATATGATCTGAAGGTAGAAGAAGCCGTCTAGAAAACTGCTAATTGTACCTATGTTCTATTTTATTCCCTCCTCAGTTTCGCTATTCAGATTGGCTGGACAGACTATACATGGTGCTCGGAACCCTGGCTGCTATTATCCATGGAGCTGCGCTCCCTCTCATGATGCTGGTGTTTGGAGACATGACTGACAGCTTTGCAGGTGGAGGAAACTATAGTCAAAGTAAGTAATGTTTGTGGTACTTTTGTTAGAATCATGCAGAAAACACTTAGAATATCACTGAACAGGCACTGTTGTATTTAGTGCTCTTGGAGGAAAAGGTCTGAGTGGAGCTTATGCTTGTAATGAATTTGAAAAGATAGTACTCAGGAGCATTAGAGTGCCTTGTGCAAATGCTAACGGAGATGTAGAAAAGGAGAAAGCTCTATGAGGACATCAGAAGCATTATGGAAAGCTTCAGGCAGAGAAAAAATCAGTCAGGACTTTGTGAGGATTTAGAATCAGTTACAACCTGACAGGTTGGATATGAATATTAGAGAGGGACCCAGGATGATTCTTACAGTTTTAGCCCGAGAAAATGGATCAGTTCTAATTACTATCATCTGAGATGAGAAAGATGGAGGGAAACTAGGTCTGAGCAGTAAGTATCAGCAATTCAGTTTTGGGTATTGTCATGCATTAGGCAGGGTCTAAGAAGTATGCGATAGCGTGTGTGTGTGTGTGTGTGTGTGTGTGTGTTTTAGGGTGGAAGAAGTCATGTGTTTGTTAACTGAAATAATTCAGAAGAGAGCAGGAGAAAGTAATAAATGATATTTGAGCAGAAAGGGGAAAATCTTATTAGAGTTATGTCCCTGAGGAAGGATGAAATCCAGAGCCCAGTAGGAAGTTTGCTTTAGATAGAAGTGAGAACAGTTCCTATACAGAAATGGGAAGAGCATATTTGATCATCAGAGCCAAAGCTAGGTAGATAAGGAGATAAGCACCTGGAAGTTACTTTGGTGATAGTCATTCTTATCTGCAAAAGTATGTTTCATAAAGGTACCTGAAGGTATGGGTGACCCTGAACTATATATTTTTTAACTGTATTTTTTCTTTATGCATATCTGTGATAAAGTTTAATATATAGAATTGTTTACAGTGAGATTAACAACAATTAGTAATAAAATAACATCGATGTAGTAATATAAATTATGTGAACATGTGGCTGCACGTGATCTCTATCTCGCATACAGTCCTGTGGTATTGTCCTCACACAGTTGTGATGTGAGACCTTAAAATGCCATGGCAGACAAGAGAATGAAACCATGGAGAGTGTCCCTGTGGGGTGTGGGCACTACTGCACTTCAGTTTTCTTTTTTCTTTTATTTTCTTTAAGTTTTCAAGACAAGGTCTCGCTTTGTAGTCCAGGCTGGCCCTGAGCTCACTATGTAGCCCAAGCAAGCCTCGAACTCACAGCAATCCTCCTGCCTCTGCCTCCTGAGTGTTGGGATGACAGGTGTGAGCCACCATGCTTGACATTGTGTTATGTGGTACCGGAGATTGAACTTGGGACTTTGTGCTTTCAGGGAGATGCTGGAAGTATTGAGCTAAATCTCCAGCCTTGCACTTCAGTTTTTTGTTTTTGGGTTTTTTTTTTGCTTTTGAGACAGGGTCTCACTTTGTAGTTCAGGCTGGCCCTGAGCTCACTATGGTGCCCAGGCAAGCTGCCGCGAACTCAGCAATCGTCCTGTCTCTGCCTCCCGAGTGCTGGGATGACAGGCGTGAGCCACCACGCCCAGCACTGTGGTATGCGGTGTTGATTGTTGGTGGGCGTGTCTCCACGCCCAGCGTTATATGTGGTTACCGGGGATCGAACTCAGGACCTTGCGCTTGCGAGGCAGGCGCCGGAACCACTGAGCTAACCCTCCGGCCCTGCACTTCAGTTTTCTCAGTGATGGAGGAAGCAAGAAGTCTGGTTAATGAAGGAAGGAAATGGAAAACTGAGGGAGTGGGAAAGGGTGTGGACTATTAAATAATGTGCCTGTAACACACGTCCCCTCAGTTTGGGGGAGACAGGTTAATGGCTTTGAGCTTAAATCTTTAGGATACCTCTAGTCAATACTAGTTGGAAAAGAAAGACCCACAATTCCGTTTGTGCTTCAGTGTTAAAAATCTTAAAAATGCTGCAACTGTCTGTTTGAGAGTAGCCTGCAACATATACTGACAACTAGCAATAACTCTTCATCTTTTGGACTTTTAAGTGTCTATTGATTGCTGTCAGTATTTTTCCCCTGAATCATGCACATTAATATTCACAGAAATTCTAGGTGTAGATGGAACATTTGCTACTTGTCAGTGGGCCTTGAGACTATTTATCTATAATCCTGAAGAATACATTGTGAATGCAGGGAGAGAGTTGGGCCAGAAAAGCATACGGGCTGCTTTAGCCACGTGAACTTGTTATTATCCACCTTCGTAGCATGCAGAGGCACCTGCAGAAAGACACTGCACTGCCGTGGAGCAGGCATCTTTTATACTACCTGCTTGGTCTAGACTCTTTCCAACTCATTCTGCCCCCGTTTGGTCTCATAGCATGCATACTGCACAGCATGCTGCAGCCAGACTGGCTCACTCCTTCCTCGGATGTGCTAGACTTTGGTCTGTATTGCTCACACTGCCCAAAACCATTTTCCTCCCTTTCCCACACCTCTCCAGAACAGAGTTACTTGAAGGACACACCCTCACATTATACCCTAAGATTTACCCAGCTCTAAGGTCTAGAGTGTACCTCTCCATTGATCCAGCACTCTTATGATCATTTCCTTTATAAAATATTTACCTTTTGTGTATAGGTATGTGTTCAAGTATGTTTACACTCATATGAATGTGGAAAATTGGCCACTGAATAAAGGCTGTAATTGCATTTACAGAACCCTTAGCATGTATATGTGTTTGTGTGCTTGCATCTTTATATGTGTGTGTAAATGCCTACATAAAAAATTGGGTCTCTACCTACAAAAATGTTGAACAGTGGTTGTGTGTGTGTGTGTGTATGTGTTTTTGTTTAGGGAGGGGTTAAATTATGAAGGACTTTTCCATGTGCTTAGTCCGAAATTATTAGTATTTTAACCTGTGCTTAACCTATATGTTAACCTAACATTTGGCTGATGCCTTCTGGTATTTATTACACTAATCTTTGCATTTGATTTTGTTTAATAAAAACAAAATTGGAGAATGCAATATTAGATTTCAGATATGCACTTCAAGTGTGCATTTGTGTGATTTATCAGTGTGGTTTCTTCTTGGTGATAAACACCACTGAAACTGGTCTGTGTGCAGTGACACAGAAGAGTAAAAAGCATGTGCGTGGCACCACAGTGCTTCCTTCCACATGAGGGAGGTGGAGTCCACCTCTCAGAGTTTTATGTAATTATTAAGTGAGCCTAATTAATTTTTATGTGCTCGTTTTTAATGGCAATGAAGAAGACATAAATGGTATGTTTGTTTTGCGGTGTTCTAGGTGCAGACAACACCACAGTGAGCTTCAGCCATCTGGAGGAAGACATGACTGTGTAATTAGACATTTCCTTATGTTTATATTATTAACCTTTCCTGTATCAGTTCCCTGATAGAACTGTTTAAAATTTTGCATTATCCTAATGAGAAATTGAACTTTCAAGGAGAGCAATACTACTGTTAGGTTTTAAGGAGGTAACAGAGTAGTTTTTTTTGTTTTGTTTTGATTTAGTTTTTTGAGATAGGGTATTGCTTTTGTTCTTCAGGCTGGCCCTGAACTCACTGTGTAGCCCAAGTTAGCCTCAAACTCACAGCAATCGGAAGATTGCCTCTGCCTCCCAAGTGCTGGATTACAGGCATGAGCCACCATGCTTGGCACTGTGGTATGTGGGACCTTGTGCTTCCCAGCCAGGCGCTAGAACCACTGAGCTAAATTCCTACCCCAAGTAGATTTTTTTTTTTTGAGACAGGGTCTTGCTTTGTAGTTCATGCTGGCCCCGAGCTCACTATGTAACCCAGGCAAGCCTGGAACTCAGCAATTCTCCTGCCTCTGCCTCCCGAGTGCTGGGATTACAGGTGTGAGCCACCTTGCCCGGCATTGTGGGGTGTGGTACTGATGGGTGGTGGGCGTGAGTCACCACGCCCAATATTATATCATTGTATGTGGTTGCCAGGATCAAACCAGGGACCTTGAGCTTGCTAGGCAGGCACCAGAAACACTGAGCTAAATCTCTGACCCTAGAATTTTTTTGTTACATAAGATGTAAGCCTAAATAGTTATGTACACATTGTGAAATATAGAATACAATACACATGGAAGTTAGAAAAGTCTGACATAGCTTTTTAAACTATGGTTGAATCAGGGATCTCTTTTTAATGTCTTTATAGTTATTAGTTTTCCTTTGGGGTATGTTTAGTAATGAGATCAGCCAAAAGGAGTTTTTAAAATTCAACATCTAATTCTCAACAATGAAATAAGACATCCCAGAAGAAATATAGTTACTCAAACTTTAATTCACCTCAGGGAAACTTTGTTAATGATTTACCTGTGTTGGAGTTTACTCTGCAAAATAGTTTATAAACTGATTTCTAAAGATGCACAGAGGTACCTCAGCTCACCAGCTTGATTCTTTCACACCTCTGGCTACAAGTTGGATGAGGACTGAGTCAAACTCAGTGGTTCCATTCCATGTCACCTGCGGGGAAATATGATTCAGGGCTTATCAGTTTGTGTTTGTGACCAGAGTCATGGACAGAACCGAGTGTGTGGATGGAGGTACAAGCTGTATGTCGGTGAATTAAAAGATAATGATTCTATAGTATAGTATAAGTGATATGATAGATTTGAAGAAAATAGAGACAGTTTGTATTTTGAAAGTCAACAAGAAAACATCTTCAGATATTCCTGTGAAGAGACACTATTTTGTTACATTACTAGCTGAGTGTGGTGGTGCACATGTATAATCCCAGCATTGGGGAAGTTGAGGCAGAAGGATTACTGAGAGTTCAAGACCAGCCTGGGTTGCAAAGTGGATTCGAGGTCCTCTGAACCACACAGTGAGGCCTTGTCTCAACACCTGAAAAACAAGCACACACACACACTACTGTGTGTGTCAAGGTCCAATGCAGGAGTTGATGTTAAATTATGTTTCTTTGAATTTCTTTCTTGCTGTATCATTAATATCTGGGTAATAATTACTGAGTTGTCTGTTAACTAAATTCAGTGTCCCCATTGTGTCTGACCTGTTACGTTTTAAATTACTAAGTGTAGCTTTGAGTGCTCGCTTCGGCAGCACATATACTAAGTGTAGCTTTGGGGAAAGTTTGTTTCATCTTTTTTTTCTGGTGACCTTGTGCTTGCCAGACAGGTACCATGCTACAGAGCTATATCCCTGGCTATTTCATATTGTTTCTGATGGACTGAGCAAAGAATAATAGCAACATTAAAGAGGATCTGCTTCTTGCACATGCTCTTTTATAACCTGTGCATGCCACACACGTTTATTACAAGTGGAGATCTTTTAAAAATAGGAAAATAGGCATACTGTATTTCTTGTAGAGTGAATGTCTTTAGCTAAAATTGAGTGCTTATTTAAGCCTATTTATGCATTTCTGTAAAAATGAACACTAAGAGCAAAGAAGCATTAATTGACTATTTCTTTATATTCAGAGCCCGCTTTTAGAAGATGCTTAAGGCTTTCACTGTTAGAGCTTAAACTGAGGGGAAAGCTGGATATGACTCATTGAACATTTTAGGATAGCTTATGATGACCAGTTAGGTAGGTAATATGAATATACGTTTTATTTTCACCCGTCTCTTAACATCCAGTTTCTTTTAGACTAATAGCTTCACAGGCCAGGGAAGGGTTTCCACCTCTGGGTTCCGCTGTCCAAGTGCAGTCACATCTTTCTGTTCCTCATGGTGGCAGTGCCGCCTGAAGAGCCCCAGTCGATGCCAGTGTAGTGAGAGGAGACAGAACCACAGTGATCGCTCCTGCCTGGTGCTGCCCCGTGGCTCACAGTCACTGAGGACACTCATTTTCTGAGACTTCCTGGTGCCAGGCACTGGCCCAAGTGTGCATCCCACACAACTGCCTTACTATTCTTATCACTCTTTTAACAGCTGGAAGCCTGAGACTTGGGAAGTTCTTGCCTGAGCTTACGCAGCAGTTAAGCCAAGACCTGGGATTTGAGCCCTAGTAGAAGCCATTCTTAACTATTTCTGTACAGTGTGCTCCTACCAATGTAGTTGTGAACTGGTCCTCTTTTCTGCTTGTCATAATCCCTTTATATTTGTTAAGAACAATGTGGCATATCAGCAAAACACTAAGAAAGAATGGTCTAACTGGGAGAAACGCATCCGTGAGAAAACAAAGTAGAGGCAGTGTTCTGGCTGTCTTCCAGGTACGCCTATTACTACACTGGGATCGGCGCGGGCGTGCTGCTCGCCGCCTACGTTCAGGTCTCCTTCTGGTGCCTGGCAGCGGGAAGGCAGATACAGAAGATCAGGAAGCAGTTTTTCCACGCC
>PVIC010001090.1:8780-30519 GCA_004025085.1 Thryonomys swinderianus
AAAAAAAAAAAAAAAAAAAAATGTTGTCCTTTTTACGGTGATTTCCATGTTATCTCTGAAAGAATTACTAAGTGCCTAGGCATTTTTCTGTAGCATTCTTTCTAACCAGAGGTAATCCCATGTGAGTGTCGTTTTGATTTGAGGCTTACATAACTCGTCCTTGTGTAGCTATTGCTTAGTAGTTACAGAAACTGACTCTTAATTCTTCTAGTGGGAATTATATTTTTACATGAAGAACTAAATTCTGGAAATCCAACAAGGGAGACACTACTTATAGAAATGATTTTACAGTGTACCGCAAAATGTAAGAAATTTGATCATACAGTTAGCCCTTGTTAAAAACCTAATTGCTGCTATTTTAGCCAATGAAGAATAATTAAAAGATTATTATATCAAGTAAGTAGCTCTTGATGTAGTATATTCTTTTTTTTTTTAAAGACAGGGTCTAGCTTTGTAGTTCTGGCTGGCCCTGAGCTCACTATGTACCCCAGGCTACCCTCAAACTCAGTGAGCCTCTTGTCTCTGCCTCCCAAGTGTGGGGATTATAGGCATGAGCCACCGTGTCTGGTTTGTGTAATATATTCTTAATGTTAAAATATCACAATAAAGTGAATCTTTTACTAGGAAACAGTTTTATCACTACCTCATTTTGAAAATTAAGGCAGATAGAAAATCTGTGAAAACATTTTCAGTGTGATATAAAATGCTATTCAGTTCCAATAATATTGAAAATGGAAGCATTGTAGGTGTATGGTAGGTGCCAAGTAGACAGTGTTCTGGACCAAAATTCATGTTAAACACTCTTAGGACCTTATACATCGATTCAGGCAATGAAAACACCTAAACCCAATGCAAGACTTCACTATTTTAAAGCCCCTCAAGATGACAGAACCTTCACATTGGTTTTCCTAAGACCTTTGATGACTCTTCAGAGTAGGTGCTGTTACCCTATTTTTTTTTAATTTATAAGATTTTTTATTTAGTAATTACCAGCTCTCAGGAACTATTTTAGAATTCTCTAGTAAAATGTCTGCAGTGGAAATATGTTTTCTTAATTCATGGATACCTATAGAGTATGCATGCCCCACGCCATATTAAAATTTTCTTTTAAATTTTTGAATGACAATCCCTATGTTTGTAGAGCTAGTCCACTTTACTAGATTCTGTTTCTCTTTTGATTTTTAATTTTTCAGATCTTACTTGTTGAGTCTGCACAAAGGCAGCTTGAATCCACCATATGTAAATTATTTGTGTCACTTTATTGTGTGTGTGTATATGAGTTTTGAAAGAATATTGAATAATTATATCACTTTGGAGATTTAAGAGATAATTGTGGCTGTTTAGGGTTTTTTTTCCATTATTCAGTAAACTTTATTGGTACATTATATACACAGCTCACAATCACAACATTTGGGAATTTGTACCAATATGTGACACAGGTCAGTTCTCATTTTTACCCACATCCCTGCCCATCCACTCCCTATATACATACTCTTTTATTTTTTTCCAAATCATATTTATTCCTTCCCCTCATTACGTTCTCACACCAAATTCCTTTTTGATACTTCCCGTTCTACAAAAACTATCATACATTCTAGAGCTCCTTTACCTCTACAGGTGCTTATATCAAAGAAAAGATCTGGTATTTGTGTATCTCTGAACTATTTATTTCACTTATTAGTGTGTCCTCCAGCTGTCTCCATTTTCACATAAATGAATGAATCTTGTCATTTTTTATGGCAGAGTAATACTCCATTAAAACATATGTTCTTTATCCAGTCTCCAGTTGTTGGGCATTTGGGTTGTTTCCAAGATTGGGCTATCATGAACTGAGCTGCTATGAACAAGGCTTTACATCTGTCTTTCCAATGTGACTTTTTAAAATTCCTTTGGGTGTATATTCCTAGCAGGGGGATAGCAGGGTTGAATGGGACCTCTAGTCCTAGTTTTCTGAGGAATCTTCACACAGATTTCCACAATGGTTGCACAAGTCTACAATCTCACCAGCAGTGGAGAAAGGTTCCTTTCTCCCCACAGTGTTACCCTATTTTTCAGGGAGGATCCAGGGAAATTCTGCTGCCCACTTCTGAGCTAGTAAATCCAACTTAACCAGAAAGACTCAAGGTGTCATGCACCTGAGTCAAAAAACCAGTCTGACTGCGTGTAGCTTAGTGGGAATGTGCTTGCCTAGCTGCATGAAGTGCTGGTTTTCATACCTAGCGCTCTTTCTCTCTCTCTCTCTCTCTCTCTCTCTCTCTCTCTCTCTCTCTCTCTCTCTCTCTCTCTCTCTCTCTCTCACACACACACACACACACACACACACGTGTCCTCAAAGCCCTAGAGCCCTGCAGCATTGCCACCATTAAAGATTTTCTGTTAAAGACCAACAGTTTAAGCACTTCTAAAATGTGGATTTCACACTTCTCTAAGG
This sequence comes from Thryonomys swinderianus, assembly GCA_004025085.1. Taxonomy (NCBI): domain Eukaryota; kingdom Metazoa; phylum Chordata; class Mammalia; order Rodentia; family Thryonomyidae; genus Thryonomys; species Thryonomys swinderianus. Next base: position 11,212 of record PVIC010001090.1, read on the forward strand.
CCAAATAATTAAAAATAAACAGAGTGTTCTTAGCACAGTTTTTCATTAACAAGTCTTTCCTGGGTTAATGTTAAAATTAGCTTTGTTTTGGACTACGCCCCTGTTACTGTGGCATGAGAGGGTAGAAGAGTTGAGGGTGGGGTGAGAAGAAGGAAAGAGCATGGTGCTGGTCACACACAAAACAGTGCCAAGCTGAGACCAGCAGGAGGGGCTGAGTAGTCGTCCCGTGGGGGGCCCCCCCCCAATAGTTGCACTGAAAAGGGCTTATAGATTTTAGGTAACACTGGCAGTGCTGGTCAGTATTACTAATCATTTTTAGATCACTTCTTTTAATAGCCTAAATACAGAAGAGGGGAGCCCGGGGTGCCAGATCTAAGGGAATGAAATGGGTGCTTTCCATGAGCAATCAGTATTTTAAGGGGGTGAGAGGTCTGGTGTATAAGTAACTGCAGTAGTGCAGGCATGCAGCAGCTGCAGGGTGTTGACGGTACAAAGGGGGTGAAGTAACTCAGTTGAAGTGACTCCCGGAAGGCTTTGTGGAGGAAGTAGTCCATTTGGGGCTTATGGGAATGAATAGGAGCTTGCAAACAAAGGTGAAGGGAAAGAACTTTCAAAGATAGCTACACTAAGGCATAGATAGGTAGAAAAGAGGATGGTGGTTTATGGAACTGCTATGAAACACCTTACGCTAACCAGCGTAACCCTCTGCAGGATTATGCTAAGGCGTTGGTGCTTTTCTTGTGTTGGGCTGGGACCTATTGATGTAGGAAAACAGTATCAGATGTGGGCACGAGAGAGATGGGTCATAGCAGCATGGAGACCGAAGGGTGCCCCAAAGACCCTGGCGGTAGGGCTCTGTTGAGGTCACAGTGAGGGGCAACAAGTTCAGGGTCCTTTACATCCCATACTTCTGTGAGCATTGAAGCAAGATGCTGAAGACACAGACTGTGCCTTTTACATACAATCTGTTGGACACAGCCTCCTGACTGGGGTCCGACTGTGAGCAGGGAGGGCCCTGGCCGATGAGGAAGTAAAGAACAAATCCCCAAGCAAGACATCATGACCACTCTCACGCTGTTTCTTAGCCAGTTAAGCCACTATTCCTGTCCTACACAAGTGGTTTGTTTTTCACTCATGGAGTCTTATTTCACTTATTTTGTGGTCTTCCCAACTGTGGCTCATGAAGTGAGTTTGGCACACCAAGCTCCGTGGCTCACACTTTCCCACTTAAACTTTGTGCCTTTCAGGCGAGGTGTTAGGCAGGAGACACCATTTCATCTGGGTTGGATGGATTTTGATTACTCATCTTAACAGGTAGCCATTGAAGACCTTGGAGTCACAGTGAGTAACTGTGCAACGTACCAAGAAGTGTGACTGGGGCATAAAGTGTGAAGGGCAGTCAGTGTGTTCATCGGGGCATTGAAAAGTTGACTAGCATTTTCTGGCGCCTCATAGAGAATGAGCCATTAGAAAACCTTCTACATAGTTTTCTTCTACAAATAATAACAGCAAAAAGAACTTCTGTACAGTTAGGGATACAGTGTTCATTGCATAGCTGTAGTCATTTTACTTTCTTGTTTCTTTTAACCCTTGCAATCCAATGCATATGTGTAGTAAGCCGGCCCATGACAATGAAGAAAATCAGTGTGTAAATAAGGTTAGTACTTGATATTATTTTTAGCTGCTGTTGTTCACTAGACACTCCTGAAGAGGTGGATCTTGAGTTACTACCAGGCATTTTACAGGTATTTGAGGTAGAAATTCTTATTAATTTGGCAGGCTCTTCAGAAGTTGAGCCTTATCTACTCCTGGGTGAATGCGGAGACGGGTGTTCTCTGAGAATCACCGCCGCTGACCTCCTGAAGGATGTTAGTGCTCTCTGTAAACCTTTAGTTCTGTAATGTGCAGTACCAGCCTTTGACGACCAGAATGGGCTTCCTGGACCTTCTGGTGATTTTCCACGCTGGCACTGACTTTGAGTCAGTGATTTATGCTGAGGTTGACTGAGACACTGGCTCACTTATTTCTCAACGATCATGCTCAGAGCCTGATTCAGGGGCTGTTTTTCACAGTGGCTCTTCTCCCATTCTGACTGTTCTCCTCTCCCGCTCTGATTGTTCTCCTCTCGTGTTCAGTCACTGACTCCACTGTGGACTAGTGAGGCCCAAGCTGTGCTCTGTGAGCCTGTGGGGCTCCTGTGTGGTGGTTGTAGGCAAGGCAGACCTGCTCACATCCCCATGGGGAAAAGGAAGTGTGGAGCGGGGTGGGAAGGGACAGGGCACAGTGAGACCACCTGACTGATCTCACGGGTGAGCTCTTTGGACACTGAGCTCCGAGTGGCACCCTCTTACCTCCATCATCCTGGCACGCCTCTCATGCTCCATACATGCAAAGTGGATGCCTGCCTGGGGGGTGACTGGCAGACTCTGGCAGACCACCTCTCCTTCCCTAATACTGCTGGGGTAAGTTACGGAGGCAGCAGTGTGGAGGACATGGCTGCTTATTAACTCCCCAGAGGGCAGTTCAAAAAGAGCAGCGCTGCCTCCTCTGGCTGGGCCGCAGACCTTCACACCCCAGATCTTGAGGCGCTGGATGGTGTTATTATTCGCTCCGTACACAGCACCTGATCCATTGACTCTTGGTTCTTGCAGTGTCTTTTCTAAACCTGTGCCATTTGATTGTTGGCTTTCACAATCTAAGATTCTTTTTCTCCCTTTAGATGTGCTCCAGCTGATGAAAATGCATCCCGTGGCTAAAAAACTATTTTCAGGCCATCTTGTACTATCTTGCTCAAAAAAGTACTTCTGAGCAGTGTTCTATGCTTTGTCATGCTGCTGGCATGAGAGGACAAAGCCACGGACAAGATCTTTGTATCCTGGGAGCCATACCTTGTGGTAGTGTCACCTTGAAAAAGCTTCTTTCTTGTTTTTTTTCCCACTGAATAATTGTTTTCTTGTTTTGCTTTATGGTGATAATCCAGTGTCAAAGTGGATCTCAGGCATGGAGGAGCATCTTTGCCGCCTCAAATGTGGATGCATTTCACGAGCATTGAGCTGTCCAGGACAGGGAGGCAGAGAAGAAAGGCATGCTGGGTGCTTAGGGAGCCTGTGACCTGGAGGCTCATTACAAAGGCTCGTGGTGGGCAAGCCCTTTGAAAAGCAGGCAGAATCCAGATGTGCAAAACTGCACCCTGACCGTGTGGCCAGGAGAGCAACTGTTCACACAGGTGCAGAGTTCAGAATGCTGAAGGTGTTTGGAAAGAACCTTCCAGTAGTCTAGGAGTCTCTGGGGCTGTGTCAGGATTTGGTGGGGGGTCTACAGCTGCAGCCTATTGTTACATCTTCCTTTTAGCAGTGTGGTGAAGCTTCATTTGCACCTCAGTTCTCATCCTTTTAACATAAAAGGTTGGAAACTCCTTACCAAGGCATCCCTACATGTGAGGGAAGCAGAGGTGTCTCAGATTAAAGGATCCATAGCGCCTTCCCAGGCCCCTGCAGGTCAGCTTTGGCTCGGTATGGGTTTGCCTTAGAATTGGCTGCAGCCAGGAAAGAAGAGTATTCCATTTGTCACTTCTTTGTGGCTCCCAGACTCCATTCAATTACGAAGTAGCTCTTACACTGTTAAAGTTGAGTGTCTCTGGGCTGCAATTTCTAGCCACAGACCCTGCATTTGCTGGGCCTCAAACATGACCCTGAGGCCACATCCCATTACACACACAGCCCACAACAACACTAACCGGTCTTCTGTCTGGGTAAGGCCAGCCCAGTACAGAGTCCATGTCCTTCTGCTCTAGTCTCTCTCTCTTTGTATTGCTCCTTTTCAAGAAGTGTCATGGAAGCCTGGGATGTGCAGGGGAAGGAAGCCAGGGATGGGTTCACTTTCAGCTGTGTCGTGCAGTTCAAGAGAAAGGAAAGGTCAAGTCAGTTGAGTTTGCGGTGCCTGTTGAGGATGGCACGTGATGGTAGCAGTTTGCTCAGGCTCTGCTGATCTCTGCAGCTTGCTGCAGAAGAAGTCAGTGTAGGTGTGGTTGGGTCACCTGGCCTTGGAGAAAGAATGTTCTCTGCGTATGTGCTCCAGAGAAGCTGTAGTGTGCTGACACTAAGTGGTGAAGTGTGACACGGCCTCTTAGCTCTGGAAGCTGTTCAACCCTTTGCAGTGAAGGAGCTCAGAGTGCTGTGGACGCCACGAGTGTGAGTGACCCGAGGCTCCTGTGTTTGGAAGGGAAGCCTGTGGGGTGGACTAGAGAGCTGGAGGGTCAATAGACAAGGTTTCCTGGTCTTCAACCTACTCCCTCCATTCTTCCTGTCAGATCAGTGCCACGCCCGAGTTGCCACACGGGCAGTATTTGGGGGAAGCGTTACCATGCCAGCGGCTTACTTTGAAATCCAACATCTACAGCTAAGTAAGGTGGCTTGGTGGTGGACGGAGATGTGGGGGGATGGAATGAAAGGGGCAAAGTAAGAGCAGCTCAGGCGCCCCAATCCAAAAACCTGAAATGCTCTAAAATCCAAAATATTTTGTATGCTAACAACACCACAAGTGGAAAATTCCATGCCTGACCTATATGTTAAGTCACAGGTAAAATACAGTTGCACTAAAAATAATGTATAAAATTACTTTCAGGTTCTGTGTAAATGTGTATGTGACATACATGAATCTCACTTTTAGGCTCAGATTCTGTCCCCAAGATTCTCATTTCATAAATATATGTATATATAAATACAGATATATATGTGTGTATACAGATTTCCCGGAGCCCAATAAAAGCAAAATATGTCTAGTTTCACACTTTTCAGATAAGAAAATTTAACCTGTAGCAGCATTTAAGTAGTTAATATAGTATTCACTGTAAAATTCTTTCTGTAAGAAACTTGTATATGTCTAAAATGTTTCATAAGAAGGTGTTGGAGGAAATGTCTATTGCTAAGGATCTGGTTTATATTCAGTCCTTTGAGGGAGCCTTTCTGGATTTCCTGAGTCACTGTGGCCTGTTATCTTGGTTCCATCAGAGATGGTGAGTGTTACTGAGCTCTTGGTCTTTGGTTAGGGAATTCTGGGCTTTAGTCACAGTATTCACAACTTGGGGGTTGTGGAAGTCCAGGCTCCACTCATTTGGAGAACAGACTGTAAAATGTATACCTGGTTCATTGTGTGACAAGGGCTACAGACAAGACGTCATGCAGAACCTAGATGATATCCCCAATGTATACACTACCCCTGGAAGTCAAAAAGATAGTTCAAAATTGTTTAGAGTGGTGTATTTACTTACCTAATGGGTCGGTACATTTTAGTTCTAGAAAAATTAAAGATATAGTGTTTTAATAGAACCAAAGCCATATCATTGATATTTTTGATTTAAAGATTTCTGTATATTTGATATTTCAGGTGATTTTTAAAAATTTGTTGTAGGCAACAGGTTAGCCTATGTTTTGAAGTTAAAATATACAGTGAAATAATTCATTTAGATTAGAGGAGTTGACCAAAAAAGCGGGTGGGCAGGAATTTAGCTCAGTGGTTCAGAGTCGGCCTGGCAAGCTCAAGGTCCCGAGTTCAATCTCTAGTACCACATACCACAATACAGGGTGTGGTGGCTCACACCTATAATCCCAGCATTTGGGAGGCAAAGGCAGGAGGATTGCTGTGAGTTGGAGGCTAGCCTGGGCTACATAGTGAGTTCAGGCCCAGCCTGAACTACAGAGTGAGACCCTGTCTCAAAAAAAAAAAAAAAATAGGTTAGAGGAGTTAAGGTTTGGAGAATTAGCTCAGTGGCTCCATGCCTGCCATGCAAGTGCAAGGCTGTGATTTCAATCCCTGGTACACATAAAAAAAAGTTTAAAAAATGGAGGACTTGAAATCATACTAGGTTTATAAGCATTAGTAGAACATTTAAGAGAATTTATTAGGTTCCTGTGGGTTAAGTTAAAGCAAACAATTCTAACATTTAAGATAATTAAATAATTACTCTTCATTACTTGAAACATGGTACAAAAAATAAGAATACATGCTGTCCAGAGAAAGGAATATGAGAGTTAATTTTTCACTAAAATGACACACAGTACATAGCAGGTTCCCTCAGGAAGAGCCTGTGGTAGAAGTAGTGATTTTTAGAAGTGCTGTAATAGAAGTATGATTAAAAATATGATAGTGTTTAAATCCAGCAGCCCACATTTGCTTAGACTGTAGAGGCCATGTCTTTCCTAGATACTGGTCTCATTCATTAAACCAAGTGTCATCAGAAATTTAAAGTAATTCTATAGGTTATGTGTCATACTTATCAAGCCATTCTATCAGCATTTACAGAAAATGAGTTTGGGGCAGGAGACTTTTCTTTTTCTGGCTGGAGAAGGTTCAGTGAAATTGCATGTCACATAGAGCTCTGGATTTATATCACCGTGACCACTCAGACAGCCCTGCACAGGGTACACAGTGCAGCCCTGAGCTGGAGGATACTTGGCTCAGCCACAGACATTGTCTTTTAGCTCTGGCGTCTGGTAATCAAGCACTTGTGGCCGGGCTCTGCTGTCAGCCGGGCTCTGCTGTCAGTCGGCCTTTGAAATAAATTGCAAAATCTGTACAGCCATCTGAGAGATGGACAAGTAGACCTGATGATACTACAGGGGATATTGGTAGTTCTCGGAAGTTTGAAAGAGAATGCTTAGAGAAGCAATCCTCAAAACTGAATTTAAAGGTCCTTTTCTGTACCCTTAACAGGTACATTCAGAGTCAGGATCCAAGGTTTTTGACAAGATGGAATGATACGCCTAATTTAACAGGATGAAACACACTGGAAATAAGCATCAGGTCCTTTATTTGGGTCTGAAAACTCCAGCTTTGCATGGGAAGATTGGGAACAAGGATCTCTGCCCTTCCAAAATAAGACAAAAATTAATATGTTTTAAAAAAGAACAAACCATGTCTAGTTCCACACATTTTGGATAAGGATGTTCAGTGTACAGTAGAAGTTGGGGGGTGGCTCAGAGGTTCCTATTTCTGTGATACAGTATTCCAGTTATGGCTGTGAAAGAAACACAGTGTTGTGTAGAGTGAAGACCAATCACTGTCACCAGAGCTGTATCAGAGGAGAAGCCCATACGAATAAGACCTAGGAATTCAAGTTGGATAAATTGGCAGTTTATTAAGGTGCTTAAAAAGTTAGTGCGGTGTTAGGCTGCATTAGTAGAAGTAGAGTATTTAGGATGAGGAGGTGATGAACATACTCTCCCATTGTAGCAAGATTATTCCTACCATTCTGGATTCCAGACTCTGAGAGGGAAACAAAGGATAGTCGCAGGATGGTGTCTGGGAATGTTCCAAAGCCTGTCACACAGATAACAAAAGAATAGAGGAGCTTGAGCTTCTGGAGGACCTGAAAAGCTGTTGCTAATATCCAAAGGGCAGCCAGCTGCATGCATATGGGACACAAGCTCTATTCTTATCAGAGGGAGCAAGTAGGCTCTGAGGATGGGAGTTAAAGGAGGCCTCATAGAAGTAGAGTCTTTTTTACTTTTGAGTATGTCTTAATATAGTGCTCATTCAGTTCTCAAAGGGCTGGCTTGGACTTACGGAGGACTTAGGCGAAATGAACGACTCAAGAAGGAAGAGAATGTGCAAGCTGGGCTGCAGTGGGGTTGGACGTTACAGAGCAAGAAGGCCTGGTTAACCCCGCTGGGTGGTTCCGGAAGACTTCTCTGAGAGGGTGATCCCGAAGTGGCCTTGAAGGAGTAGGAGACCTGGCTGCCGTGTTAGGGTGTCCAGGCAGGGGATGTGATTGCAATCGACCTAAACCTTGTTCTTGATTAGAAGAGGTTCCCATTCAGATGGGGCCAGGTTTCAGGCAGCTGTGAGGAATATTATGAAGTGGAGGTGTTCACTTACTGTAGTGTATGTCAAAAATATTTTCAGGGCCGGACATTTAGCTCAGTGGTTCGGCACCTGCCTAGCAAGTGTAAGGTCCCTGGTTCAATCCCGGTTAACAATATACAACAATACTGGATGTGATGACTCATGCCCACCAGCAGTCAGTACCACATATCACAGTGCCAGGCATGATGACTCACCCTGTCATCCCAGCATTCAGGAGGCAGAGGCAGGAGGATTGCTTAGTTCAAGGCTTGCCTGGGCTACATAGTGAGCTCAAGGCCAGCCTGAACTATACTGTGAGACCCTATCTCCAAAAAAGAAAAAAAAAAAAGGGTTTCCAGTTCCTGGTATTAGGAAGTTGAAGTTGCAAATCTCATCACCTTACAGGGCTTAGAAAATTTGTATTTATTTCACATGATATTGTAATAATAGATTTTCCCACATAGCTCCCGGAGATATGTTTTCCTATGATACCATAGTTCTTCCAAGTCCAGATTTCTGTTTGAGACTTCTCTATCTCCTGGTACGGTAGCAAAGTGTTTTACTGTCTGACATTTTCTTTTCCCAAAAGATTACAAAGCTTGGAGGAGATGGAATCATATTTGTGCTCCTGGTGTAGCATTGCATATGTAGAGTCGGGCTCTGCTGCAGTGAGCGCTTTCGGGGTTCCTGCTCCCACAGAGTCCAGCCTCCTCATCTTTGTGCCTCTGGCCGCTGCCATTCATTCTCCTGTGCTCTGAGGACCCAGGGGTGTTGTCTGTGGTTAGAAGCCAGGATGAGTTGGGAAATGACTGGAAAATGAAAACTGAAAACTGAGATTTCTTTATTCCTAGGTGAATCATCTCTAGGTATGTATAGGCATACAAACAAACAGAGGCAAGCAAATTTAAAAACAATAAATTTCTGTCTTCAGCGAATAGACAGGAAGTCAAGGAATTTTTCAAGGAACTGCACTGTTTATTTTTCTATCATGAATAAACAGGAAGCCACACTTTTGAAAATCTTGGTTCAGAAACTATTTTTTAATCCCACCTTATCTTAAATTCTTCTTTCTTTCAGGTAGGAATGAATTGATAGCCAGATACATCAAACTCAGGACAGGGAAGACGAGGACCAGAAAGCAGGTACAGTGACCCAGCTGGGCGGTGTGCATGTCAGCGAATGGCCCTAGAGGCATTTGGCTGCAGTGGCTGCTGTGCTTTGGCTCTGAGGAGCCCCCAGTTCCAGTCCCCTCTAAGGATGTCAGCGCTGGAGGTGTTTCAAGTTGGTTCCATTTCCACGGTTACACTTCAGTGACCCTGCAGTCTGTGGTCTCCCAAGTTCTTTTCATCTGGTGAGGGAAAGGTTACCTTCTGAGGACAGCATCTGAACTGTCCCTGGACTGTGTGCTTCAAAGCTGATACTTGTTTCCCAGAACGTGCATCTGCCAACATTGCAAAAGCTGCAAGGTGTAACTACCCTTGTAAGCTGATACTCACTTGAGAACTGTTTAGTTCATGTGGTATCATGGCAGTCCATATCCCCACTTAGCTTCTGGGGATATAAGCTTTGAAATTTGTGCTTTGTACCAGCCTGGAACGTTAATCATGTTAAACATTCTTTCAATGAAAAAGTAATGCTGGAAGCCTTGAGTATTGTCCTCAGTATAAATACTGAGTGATATGCATCCAGCACACTGTAGCCTCTTAAGTGAGGCTTTTGGTTGGCTACTGGGACTGAAACGAAGTTCCAGCTTCAGCGCCTCTGCAGGGCAGGGCCGAGGATGTTCCTGTGCCCCCCAGGCCTCTGCCAGTGCTGCATCTTTGAGATGGAAAGCAACTGAATTGTCCAGTATGTGGTGACCCAGTCCAGAACTGGGACGGCTAAAAAATAAAATCAATGCTTTACCAGGCTGAGTGGAGCACATCTATAATTTCAGCACTTGGGAGACTGAGGCAGGAGGATCACCAGCAGTTCAAGGCTGGCCTGAACCACAAACCAAGACCCTGTCTCAATAAATAAAATGAGAAAAACCAAAGAATCAGTATTTAAGAACAGAAAATGTGACAATAGAAAAAGAAAACAAGAAACACCTCCTGCGTGAGTTAACAGAAAAAAACTTTTTTTTAATGGTAACTTATGCTGAATGATACAGCATGGACCTTAAAAACTATAATCAGCCAGGCATGGTGGCGCATGCCTGTAATTCCAGCTACATGGGAGGCTGAGGCAAGAGGATCATGCATTTGAGACCAGTGTGGGCAACTTAGTCTCAAAAAAACCCCATACAATCAAATAAAAGCTCACCAATGGTCTCTTGAAGATTAGCAGCCTGGATTCCTCTCCCTAGAGAAGTGGTCTCTGTGAGTGAGGCTCTGGGCTGGGACTTTACCCCAGATGCTGTCTGAGACCCCTCCCACGCCTCCCCCCCCCCGGGGGGGGCTGGTGCTTAGTCAGCAGGAGCAGGGCAACCTCCTGCCAGCGTGGAGCAGGGCACTGTCTGCTTGGGGGATGTCCCCAGCAATGGCCCTCCTGCACTCAGAGAATCACAGAGGAGAAAAATTGGGGTGAAAATAAGTAACAGCAGCAGCCAGATCAGGAGTAAAGAGAATGGGGGAGTCCCTGTTTCCCCGTACTTATAAAATATACAAAAGCAATATGAAAAGAATTGAAACACAGAGACCAATTTAAAGATCAAAAGCTCTTTTGTTCTCCTGAATCTTCTTTTTAGAGTGGCTAGAGAGTTTGAAATGAGGGAATCCCTGCAAAGTCTGAGTTGCTAACTTGTGAATGGACGGTTCTGCATTTCAGCAGCAGACAGAGCAAATTCCCTCCCTGCAGCAAGTGTGGAGCAGGGCTGTCTGCTGGCCTCTGAGCTCCGGTCACTCGGTCACTTGCCCAGTGACCCCTTCATGGGGGAACTCTTCTAAATTTAACCATGTTTCTCCAAAAGAAATGCAAATTTGTTGATCTGGTGGAGTCACAGTGTTTCAGGAGCGGCTGTTTCTATACCCCAGAGCCCCTGAGGTTTCAGGCTCGGTTGGTGATACCTCTCCAGCGTGAATTTGTTGTTGAGCAAATCCATGTGGTTTTTCAACCCAGATTTTTAACAGGACGGCTGGCTGACTGTATTCACACATTTTGCTTTGTAATAATATGCAAATCCACTCGGCACCCAGTCAATACCCAAAAGAGTGGAAGGATTAAAGATATTTATAAGGGGGGGAACCCCATTCTGCTAACTGGGTCTTTCCATTTCGCTTTGAGATCTAATTTACATGTCAGTATTATTTTAACATTTGCTACAGAATCCAGAGCTCTTAATGAGATCAGAATACAACTGACAGCTTTAGTTATTTGATTCTGCACGATGTGCTAATTTATGGATATTCTCCTCTAAATTGAGGAAGAGGGATTTTCCCTCCTGCTACTGAGATGCTATAAATATTTCCATTTACCTCTACTCCCACCTTCCTAATTTTATAAAGCAAAGAACCTTATTCTCCCCTTTGCCCCTCTACAAAGTAGCTTTTCTCAGTGCCCGTGATTTCTACGGGTGGGAAAGTAGAGATGAGCCTAATTTTCATCCTGAATCAAGTCACTGCAGTGATGACCCAGTATGAAAAGCTTAGAGCAGTGCTGGGGGCTTGGTGTCTGGCCGGGACTGTGTGTTCCTAACTGCACAGCTTTGTTGAGATGCAAATAACCTCCCCCTCCCCAACCCTCCCAAGGAGTAGCGATTTTATATTTGATTTCCTTTTTTTGTTTTGTTCTGTTTTGTTTTCTTTGTTTTGTTTCCCTTCATAAACCCGAACAATGTAGGTGTCTAGTCATATACAGGTCTTAGCAAGAAAGAAAGTTCGAGAAATTCAAGCCGCCATTAAGGTACGTCTGGCTTGCCCAGTTGTAGGGGGCTTTTCATCTCCATGGTTACAGGCTTTTCCTTTGTTTTCCTCCCTTCCCCTACCCTGCAGGTGTCTAGTCACATTCAGGTTCTTGCCAGAAGGAAATCTCGTGATTTTCATTCCAAGCTAAAGGTATGCGCTTTTCTGCTTTTTGGCTTGTGGTTGCTATGCATCTCACTTCCTGTTTTCCATGGTGACTGGTGAATGCCTGGTGCTGGGATTCTCGTAACCTAGTTTCCTTGCATGTTAGAGCTGTTTACATTTCTTTGTGTCTAATCTCTCTGTTTCTGTACTAGCCTCACATTAAACTCAATGCGTGTGTATGTGTGCGCGTGTGCATGTGTGTGTGTGGGAGCGCGTATGTGTGGATGTGTTCCTAATAACAATGCAAATGCAGCAGAGAGCTGGTCTTGATAACTTTTCAGCACAGAAACGTGATTTTTTTTTTTTTTTAACACCTTCAAATGACGACCCAACAGTCCTGGGCTAGGAGAGCTTTTGCCCCCTTTAAAAAGGACAGTTCAGAGATGCAAAGCTAATGGAGATAGTATTTTTTTTTAATTAGGCAAAGAATATTTTTGCCTGTGTCCTTCCATAGTGCTTAATATTAAGTAAATGGTGCTCTTATTAAATAAGAAACTTGAAGTGTGACTTTGACTATAGGCAAGAAAAAAGTGAATCCTCGAGACAGGAAAGCTCTTGATCCACCTCATGTTTGCCATTCTATTTGAACTTAATTTATTTATTTATTTTTCTAAAAAACATGAGCCTCATTTTCCAGACTCTTTAAATATACCTCATAGTGAAAATAAAGGCTTTGATCATCTTTATTTTTTTGTGATAATAGGGATAGAAGGCAGAACCTTATGCATGCTTCATATGCGTTCTGCAACCTACAGCCCTTTTAATGTTTTGAAATGTATTTTGGTACAAGGGCACACTGAATGGCCCAGGCTAGCCTTGAACTTGTAGTCTTCCTACTTCAACCCCCTGAGGAGCTGAGATTATAGGTGTAGGATACTGCCTTGGGGTGATAATTTTTTAACACAAGTTCTCCCTATTCTAAGACTTGCAGTAGAATATGCCTGATGCTTATTTTTCCATAATTCCCTACTTTAATAATGCAAGGGGATTAAGATTTGCTTGGAGGAGGTTTAGAGTAAAAATTAATTTTTAGACCATATTGTGGCCTTTCCCACATATCGTTCCCTTAATATGTTAATTTAAACTTATGTTTTTACTCCACATTTAAAAAGTGTCAATGCTTAGCTCCAAGTGTTGAACACGGGGGCTCTCCTTGAATCCGTTAACTGTTTACCTGCCAGCAGACTGGCTGTGGCACAGGACTAGCGGCAGGAAGGAGCACTGGGTGTGCCCTCGCAGTGGGCAGCATGCTGGCTCGCTCGCTCGCACGTGTGGCTGATGGTGGCTGGCTCGGAGCTGCACTGGCTGAGCAGTGGAAGACCACGCTAACTCCGTAGACCCTGCTTTTTAACCAGAGGGGCGGTACTTTCTATGTGGATGCAGCTACCCCTGTGTTTGCTCAAATTCTGACTCTGTTTCTAGTTCCTCTGAGCTAATGAATTAATGATGTACCGAGAAGTATATAGATACCAGTTTTGTTTTGCCGTCTATAATATGAATTGCTGTTTCTGTATGGTTCGTGTATTTCCTGTCAACTCAGTTGGGCATGTGGCCCTGGATCAGGAGCCACCTAAGTGATAAAGAACGCTTTTCTGCCCAGGGGGGACCACCTCGGAATATAGGAAAATCACATAGAGATTTTAAGAGTTTTCTTCCATAGAAACAATACAAACTGGCATGGCTATGTATTTGCTTGATGTGAGTAAAAAAATAATAGAAGATTCTTTCTCCCCCTGCTTTGAGGCCTGGCCCACTCTTTGTTGGAGCAGACACAAGGAGGAGGTGGGAACAGGCTGTCGGGTAGCAGCCGGCTCAGCATTTAAGCTCTACGAACCACCTTATTTTTTTCGGCTTTTCTTTCCTTCCTGCCTGTCACTCCTTGGGAAAGCAAAGGGCTTTGTTTTTCTATCAGCTGGTACCAACTGAGTGTCCTGGATTTGGCATTTACTGGGGTGGACGGTCAGTGGCCAGTTCCCTGCCGCAGCGCTGGCTGTGTAGGTGGGTCTGTGAGAAGCAGGGCATTAGTGCATGAGCTTTAGCAGACGGAGCCACAGCAGAGCATGCCGGGCATCCCAGGGGCAGCACATGAGCAGGGCTCCGGGGCGGAGGACTGGAAGGTGGAACCTGGATTCTGATGCGGAGCCTCTTGCATGCCCTCTTGGCTAAGCTCAGTATGAGTGGGGCATGTTCTGATTTCAGGGAACAATACTGAAGACATGGGCTCAAAGACTATGTTGACTTTGACAGCAGTTGCCAAGCCTAGTGAGGGCAACGGCTTGTGCCTCGATGTTTTCTAAGTCAGACCTGCAGCTCTTTTCAGAGAGGCTCTCATCAGGTGGAGATGGGAGATGTTTCCTGGCAGAAGGCTTCATGCCAGGACCCTGCACCTAAACTCACCCGGCAGCTCCACACAGCCCTTGCTGCCAGCGCATTGTTAACCTTCCGTCTTTTACTTTGAGTGCCAGTCACAATGTTGATGTCATTTGTCATTGTGATTCAGTTTACTTCGGTGCGAGTGATACTGATGCCACCAGTAACTTGGGGCTCTATGTGGTCCAGGCTGTTGAGTGCTTGGCCCTCACTCCGAGGGCATCCTGGCAGGGAAGGAGAGCAGCCTGGCATGGCCTGCCTGCACTGGCACTGCTGCTTCATGCCTCCTGTGAACATCTTGTCCTTTGCCCTCCTGACCAGCCAAACCCAGAGGGAAGGAGGATGCCTGCCCCTTGTGCTGTTGTGCCCAACCCTTGTGGGACACAGCTCAAGGGTCACAGCTGCAGCATGGGTGTAGGTTCTGTCGCCTGCTTGCCTGTTCTTTGAAGATGGTGGCCCTGCTCATGTTACAGTCACCTATCTGCAGAGCCGCCCTGTTGAAAACCCACGAGACAAAGTCCCTGGATCAGCTCTGTGCTTCTGCTAAGTGCAGGCGCTCTCACAGGTGCTTCTTGGTAGCCTGCGTCACTCCTGAAGTGAGCAGACTTCACTTTTCTTTTAGTCTTAACAGAAAGTTACATTAGCAAACGTGTAAGATTTCCACATAGATTAGAACTTTAAAAATACAAGAAAGATTACTTAACTCCGTCCACTCATGTTTCACAGAAAACCCAGTTGGATGCACAGTATTGGGCTTACCGAGCCTGTACTCTTGCGGACCACCAAACCTCTGTTAATTCTCCCAGTAGACTGACCACAGCTGGGACCTCTGCACTAGACATTAAACCGGGTCATACAAAGACTCCTCAGGGGAAAACGATTAATTCTGAAACTGGGAGAAGTGAAGAAAGCTTCACAGAAGAGGTGTCACTGAACCACGCACAGAGGAGGGCTTAGCAGTTTACAGAGATCAGGGTGTGGGGGACTGTGGGGAAGGCAGTGGGAGATAGGAGGGGTCCAGCAGGAGGTCTAGTGCCATGCTTCTGGGGGCTGCTCATCTGTGGGCACTGGGGAGCTCATGCAGGTGGCTCAGATGCGAGCTTTAGGACAATCTCTCCAGCTGGTTCTTAGAGAGTGGCTTGATAAGAAGGAGCCAAGCTGGAGGCAGAGGGACTGGTTCCCAGAGTTCTTTTCTGGAGAGGAGGAGTAAGGGACTGGACCAGGGACAGGGTGGTGGTGGGGGTCATTGTTTGGCTCTCAGGCTTCCCACGCCATTGTAGTCAGAACTGCTCTGTGTGCTGTCTTCCTTTCTGCTTTTAAAGAGAAAATTGTGTTTGAAAGTTTCATCCTTAAGTCTACAAAATGTTTACCAGAACTTTTCAGGAATGATTTTTAGGAGCAACATTTAAAACTTAGTTGGGTTACTCACAGAGTGACTAAGAGTATGCACCAAAATGAACTGTGAATTTTTTTTATCGTAGTTATATTTTAAATACATGAAACTTAGTATAGAGAACATATTAAACACTCAGATTTCTATGATCCAAAACTGATCATTGTCAGTGTGGCATAATCCCATTAAGTTTTTCAAAGTGAAATAGTCAAAGGGTAGAAGATTATTCTCTAGTTTTCCCTCATTTTTTTCTAACCACCCTTCTTCCTTGTCCATAGGCATCTTCCTTATCTGTCCCTGAGAAAGTCAGGTCCAATAAAAACTCTTTTCCTTTGGACCCCTTCTTAAAGTTACCTAGGTGTTTACTCCATCAGCCACGAGTTTGTGCTGCAGTCTTTATCACCAACGTAAAGCTTATTGTTGGCAGTTTATGGCAGTCCGAGTCAGTGTAGTGTCGGCCATCAGTTTGGGATGCCCCGGGATGCACACTATAACCATTTGGGACAGACTGGGAAGTGGGGAGGAATATGAGGGTCGAGTGAAAGAGTGATGGGGGTTGGGAGGTGGCTGAGTGGTGGTACTCCTGCCTCATGTGCGAGGCCCTAGGTTTGATCCCCTGGATCAGGGGGTAGAAGAAAATGAGAGTGACTGGAGTGAAGAGTGGAAGAGGAAAAAGAAGCTAGGAGAGCAGGGAGGAGGTGCCAGCTGAAGACAGAACAGAACAACAGTCACTCGTGCCCAGAGGGTCAGAATATTGGAAATAAAACATACCTCAGGGCTTGATTTTGTCTATCTGGATAGAGTGTCTAAGAAAAAGTAATTATTAAAGGGAGACAAGAAGACAGCGTACCTCTCTGGAAAGCATTTCTCAGCAATGGGAGTATAACTAATGTGGCCTCTGCTCGGACAGAGTCCTTTGACACACTCTCCTTCAAGTAGTAAATGTGTTTCAGACGCTGTACACCTTTATTTGGTGTGATTCCAGTTAGATGGCAGAGGATGAACCCGTGCAGTTAAAACAGATGTGTGGCTTGTAGATTTATGGACTGTGCATTTAGCAATCCTGTGCATGCCGTGGTAGAGCTGTCCCCAGATTTTGTGTCATCAGCTATATCAACAGCAGTGGTGTCACCACACTGGTTTGGGTTCCTGTCCTCCGTCTCCCCCTTTCTCTAGTTTAACCTCTTACAGTGACTAAGTTGTGGGAGATTGGGCATGGCATGAGGACTAGCTTGCAGTGTTAGAAATTATTTTAAATTATTTCACTCACCATTGATTTCTCAAAAAGCCGCTGACTTTTTTAAGCTGCAGGATTTATTAGCTCCGCATGTAGAAGGAATGCCAAAGTATTCTCCATGCACTGAGCACTCCTTCTTCCTCCTCAGAGGTCCCATGTAAAGCTTCCTGCCCTGATCTCTGGCTGCTCCGCCGTCCTCAGAGGTTGCCCCACCTCCGCCCAGACGTCTCCCCCATCGGCAGCAGAAAAGCAATGCTTCATGAGCGAGTGCTAGAGGCTTGGGAGGCCCAGGCAGGCCCTGTACATCCACTGCTATGAAGTGGACCGTCTTCACCTTCATGGGAAGAGGAGCAACCAATTTAGGGTTCACATTGGGGTGTGCTTGGGCGAATGCATGTTATGGTGGGCAGGAAGACACGTCCATGTCTGGCCCCAGACCAGTGTTGCTGAAGAGCCCGGACTTGCTGACATTGCATCATCTCAGCAGAGCAGAAAAAGACCTGAGCCTCTCTCACTACGTCCAGTCACTGTGACTAATTCCTGAGCTGCATGTGCTCCCCTGAGGCTGTTTTCTTCATGTTTCCCCTGGTGGCCTTTGTGATCTGAATACTGAGTAGGCCTCCTCTTTCCACTCTGTCATTCCTTGCAATAAGTGGAGGGCTTACAGTTTACATTGCTAGTGCCCATCCTGCTGTGTCCTGTGTAAATCACCCCTGAGGCGTCAGGAATGGACTAGAACAGGGAAGGCAGATGCACTTCCTTCCCTCAGTGAAGCCTCTGTGGGACCTGGGCCACCCTGCTCCTGAGGCCATGGGGAATGCCTCAGTAGCCCCCTCAGAGACACTAGGATCATGGTCCTGGGAAATGCAGTGTGTGGTCTTTCCTGGCATTTCCCAGTCTTTGCTGAGTTCTTTTTCTTTCTTTCTTTCTTTTTTTTGAGGCAGGGTCTCGCTTTTGTAGTTCAGGCTGGCCCTGAGCTCACTATGTAGCCCAGGCAAGCCTGGAACTCAGCAATCCTCCTGCCTCTGCCTCCCGAGTGCTGGGATGACAGGCAAGAGCCACCACGCCCGCCACTGTGGTATGTGGTATTGATTGCTGGTGGGCATGAGTCTCCACGCCCAGCATTGTATGTGGTTACCGGGATCGAACTCAGGACCTTGTGCTTGCGAGGCAGGCGCCAGAACCACTGAGCTAAATCTCCAGCCCCTGAGTTCTTTTTCATTCGTAACATCTAGCCTGTGTCCTAAAGATAGGACATTATCATGTTTTTAATTGAAATGAATAAAACTAAGATAGGAGATAAAATGATAGAATGAGAATCCCTATTCCTCAATGTGGGAGTGCAGGAATGATAGTGTGAGCCTGGAGCTGGGTCCTTTTACCTTTCTGTGTGTACTGAGCTAGGCCTGGAGTTTTTCTTAGGGACACCAAAATAGCCTTATTCTAATTTCTAAATCCCTAGGTAGATCAGACCCCCTGTCAGTCAGTAGAGATTGTCTGAGAATAACACTGATTCTCCCAGATTATGTAGCAGGTACGGGGCTCCTGGGAGTTCAGCTCCTGAGCAGGATGAAATCCACATGGCTCATCCATTGGTCACGAAGCTGCAAAGTACATCAAATGGTAGAGCTGTGGGAACTGTACAGAATCCTTGAAGCAGTCTCAGAAATGGGTATCCTTGTCCCTGCTTTGCCAAAGAGGAAGCTGAGGCTCAGTGACTATAAGACTTGCCAAGGGTCAACACTTTGAATTGGATCCTGGGCTGTGTGGGGCTAAAGCCCAAGCCTTTTGCACGGTGTCGTACTGTTTCCCCAGAAAGCGCTGGTCAGAGCAGGGAAGAGGATCCGTCCCCCCACCCCCCAGCCCTACTACTGTGTCCATGTATTTAAAGGAACGGGGTGGGGGGCAGGTGGAGGGTACATGTTCTTTCCCAAGCTCCTATCTAGGTGCCTGGTAGCTGGGGTTCCCGTGCCCTTCTGGGAATAGGCACCTCCTGCCTTTTGCTGTTAGCTACCAGATAAAAAGAGACGTAAGGTTGGGCCAGAGATTTAGCTCAGTGGTTCTGGTGTCTGCCTCACAAGCGTAAGGTCCTGAGTTCGAACCCCGGTAACCACATACAAGGCTGGGCATGGAGACTCATGCCCACCAGCAATCAATACCACACACCACAGTGCCGGGCGTGGTGGCTCACGCCTGTCATCCCAGCACACGGGAGGCAGAGGCAGGAGGATTGCTGAATTCAAGGCCTGCCTGGGCTACATAGTGAACTCAGGACCAGCCTGAGCTACAAAGTGAGACCCTGTCTCAAAAAAAAAAAAAAAAGGCCGGAGGGTTAGCTCAGTGGTTCCAGCGCCTGCCTCGCAAGCGCAAGGTCCTGAGTTCGATCCCCGGTAACCACATATAATGCTGGGCGTGGAGAC
>PVIC010001090.1:30619-99307 GCA_004025085.1 Thryonomys swinderianus
GCCTAACAGTCTTCATCTCCACGTCTTTGTGATGCTAAGCCCACATCAGAGTTAAAGGTAACACTGCTGACAATTAGAAAATACTAAATATAGCTCAGTACATTTAAAAATGAACAATGGTAAAAGCCTTGAAAATTTTTTCTTTGATGTGAATGGAGTCTTTGGCATTTGGAAACACAATAAGATGAATTAATTACTACTCATTAGGCGGCGAGTCAGAAGAAGTGTGAATGCGTCTTCTCTCCTCCACGTTAGCCTCCGCCTGACCAGAATAGCCCTCTTTTGTGTTTACTCCTGCCTTCTCCAATAATAAGCAAATGAGAGATCATGGCTAGAAAAAATTCAAGTGCCCTCCATCCTTTCTCCAAAGCCATCCTGTAGTTCGGTGATATGTTTCCATTCAAGGGCTATGGCTATTAACTGCAGAGATCATATGAATTCAGACAGTGCAAAATTAGAAACAACATGTGCAAAATTACTTCTCAGGGAGATATTATATATATATATATATATATATATATATGTATTTATTTATTTATTTATTTATTTTTCTGGAAAAATAATCTTCAACTGCTATCTTTCCAACCTTGCGTCATATTTTTATATTGCTACAGGAAGTATGTTTTGGAGGGAAACATTAATAGCTGTCAGGAGTTTTTGAATTCATGGTCTTTCTAAACTTTTTTGTTTTTCCTGATATATTGCTATAGATACTTATGAATAAATTAAATTGAAATTAACTTCTGGAACAATGGCCTTTGAATAAACTGGATTATGTTGATTTTTGTGTGCTGTTCATTAACATTTCATTTATGGCAGCTATCACTTGTATTTGCAAGCATGTGACCTTCGTATGTTACCTTTATAATTTGTGTCTGATTAATACCAAGTGAGTATGAGATGATTGATTTCACAGAATAATTGAAAGCTTGGGAAGCAGAGTGGAAAGAGACCTCTGTGATATCCCGAGTCTGATCCTTAAGGTACTCTGGAATTCTGAAAGCTCCCTGTTGCTGCCGTGTGTCTGTGAGGGTCCTGTCTCACACCCAGACATTCTCCAGAGGTCGTGTCCGTTTCAGTCAGAAAGAGAAGGCAGTCCGTAGAGCAGAGACGGAGCAGCGTCCTTGGCTAGCTTCATGAAATATGAAAGCCTGTTTACTTAGTAACAATAGCAATTTGAAAGGCTCCAGGCTGAGGAGTGTATGCGTGACACAGCCTGCTGGACCGCGAGGCCAGGGCAGTGAGGCTTTTGATCGTATGGTGTGCCAGAAATGGGATTGCGAGGAAAACAGTAGGTATAAGACATGCACCTCGAGTCCAGGCGCTTGTCTTTCTACGTCCTCGAGCCACTAGGGCCCTTTGTTCTCAGCACCCGTCCTTCGTCCCCAGGTTCTAGTTGCAAGACTCACGATTCCTCTTCTGTAAAGATTTTCCTTATTGCAAATGGAGGGCTCAAGTTGGGGTTCATTTAGAAGAGGAAGACTTACACTCTCTCCCTGTCCCCCCATACTCAGCTCTTGGTCGCTTCATTCTTTCTAGTCTTAGAGATCAAGGGACTAAAAGTCAGCGTGAAGGAGGAAGTGTGGACATGTCCAAGGTTTTTTCTAGAACATATTTTTCCCTTCACTGCTCATGTTTGTGTACCTCACAACCCCTTTTCTCTCCTGTAATATAAGACATTGCAGAGCATAACTCAATATTGACTTAATAGCAGTTTTTCAAGATAAAACACCAAGCTCATCCTTTGTAAATTCATCTACACCTCACAAATGTTGGTGTGACTGCTTCTTAAAATCAAATTGCTGTACAAGGATAGGGGCATGGTTTTAGATGTGTTTAAGCTTCACTGTTGGGTAGATTGGCCCCATCCCTTTAGTGTGGGGTAGGAGGAGAAAATGGAGTAGAATGTGTGAAAAGCCAGAATATCAGACCAGAGTGACACAGAGAAGCAATTTACGCAGGTCTGACACTTAGAGTTATAATCTTTCCAAACCCAGGCATGTATCTCCGTGCTGAAAGTGACAATTGAGAGATCTGTCCATTGAAATCTCTCAACTCTGCGTCCTTCTAACTCCCATTTCAGGATAAGTGGGTCTGCATCCAGGCTTTCAGTTCTGATTTCCAGATAATCCTGTGGTGCTTATTATCTACCTTCGAGGTTACTTTAGATTTTGAACAACAAAAAAATATTAATCTTCCTAATGTTCACATGTATATCATAGATGAAGAGGCCACACTATAACATTTAGTGAATAGAGTAAGTAGCTCCACTGCAAAAGTAAGAAGTCTTCAGTACAGACATTTTAGTCCATTTGCAGGAAATTGCCTATGCTCAGATAGGTAGGTCAAGTGCAGAGAGAACCACTACTTGAGATAAAATTTCCTTTCCATGTGCTCAGCTTTGTCTTTTCTGAGGACAGGCAGCTAAGAGCTGCCTACATTTTACCATCCTGCAGTCTTCCCACTAGTAATTTTCTTAGCTATCTATTAAGACACTGTTTCATCATGGACCTCAGCCTCAGAGCTACAAGCACTTTTAAAGCCAGAAGGACATTAGCATAAGCTGTGACTCCTTATCTGGCAGATGAAGGAAATCGGAGTGTGGTGAAGGCTCTTCCCCAGAGTAACGCAGTCCTGGCAGAAAGGGCGGGTTGGAGACCAGTCCTCGCACCTCTTGGGCAGGTGTGCCTGTTGCCGTCGTAGGCACAGCTGTTGGTCCTGCGGAAGCGTTTGCTTTGCCCTTTGCCTGTTTTGATCTCTTGTTTTCATTTCGGTCCCTAGTTGAATGCTGGGTAATAAGAGTCATACATTAAACAGAAGGAAAAGTTCATGTTCTGAGGCTGCGTGACATACAAAGACAAGAGTTACTTTTCTCCTTGCCCACAGTGGCGGGTGTCTGTGTTCCAAATGGAAACATCAAACTTTTGTAAAATTTCAAGGAACTTTTCAATAAGCCTGGCAAAGTGAGACATTCCAGACAACACTTAATAGAAAATGGGTGATGGGAATGCAGGGAACTCTTTTTCCATTTGGAACTGGACATTGGATGCAAGAGCCGCCCTGCCCCCACATGCCTAGCAGGTCCTGTGCTCGAAGCAGACTCTCCTGTGTTCAGCGTTGCATAGTCTAGAAGATGGAGAGGTCTATCTGTGAGGGGCCCCGCCCCATTCTTCCACAAGAGACGCAAGCCAGCCCATGATAGCTATAGCTATCTATAGATATCTACAGCTACCCTTCAGAATGCGCAGTACCAGGCAGCCAGAAGTCTGCTGGGTCCCCTAGCCCATGGCCCAGAGAAGTTGTAAGGCTTTTACATGCCGAGGAAGGCGCCTGTGGTCACACCTGTGCCATTACCTCAATTTCAGAAATCGTTTTGAGAGAGTTTATAACCTCTCATAAGGATTAAGTGGCTCTGGGGCTGAATTTCAGTAAAACTGGTCCAAAGAGAAGCTAAGTTTATATTGCTGTCAAGGTATTCCTGACTGTGGATGTAGCAAGTATGACCAAAGCTGAGTTTCCCTTTTCTTCGTTACAGTCCCGGGGATTGAACTCAGGGCCTTGTGCTTGCGAGGCAGGCGCAGTGCTGCTGAGCTGCATCCCCAGCCAGAGCCATTTTCTGTCTGCACATTACCTTCTGAGACGATGGCAGGGCAAGGGCCAGGGGAAGCCACAGGACCATCGTGGCAGGGTTCGCTGGTACAGACACCTGCATGTGCAGGCTCAGTGCATCTCACACTCCCATTGGTTCATCATCAGACTATATGTACTTCAAGATTTACCATTGGCTTCTTCATTTGAAGTGTTTCAGGTTTTTGTTTTCTGTTTTTTGTTTTTTTTTTAATGTTACCTGAGAAACTGGGTTTAGATACAGCATTTAACAGGTTGGCAAATGGACCAGCACCTGGAAAAATAGCATCTAATAAGAAGGAAAGAAGGAGAAACTAGGTATCTGAGTCACCTGTGGCCGTTCCTGCCAGGACCAGCACTCCCAGTGTCCTTGCGCCCCAGTGTGTGCCTTTACAGGTTGCCATGGTGACTGTGCACCCATGGAGAGCTACACTTGAGACCCATTTTTCAGTTGCCAGCAATAGAAATGTACAAAGTAACCATTTTTGCCAACCTTAGGCCCCCTGTGCTCCTCCTTCTTCCCCTTCTCTTTCTCTTTCCCTCTGCTCTTGTGTTTTGGGGGCGCAGCTACGTTTTCAAGGATTAACAAAAGCTTCTTGAGAAATTCACATGGTGGTCCTGGCATCTTCAGGGCAACCTGATGCCCACACCTTGGAATTGAGCCGAATGGGTCTTTCATAGAAGCCCCAGTATCGTTTTGCAGACTGAGCTGTTCTATGCTCCTCTTGGCCTTGCCTTGGGCACTTCAGTGTGTTGGTCCATTCCTCACCTTGGCTTGGCTCTGTGGACACGAGCTGGTGCCCAGCCTCGGAGCCTGCAGCTGCCTGAGGCTGTCCTTCCCGTGAGCCCTTCTGGGGCCTCGGACGGCCGTCCTGGTTCTGATGCAGCTTTGGTGGTGTCTGGGCCTAGAGTGCAGACCGTCATCCCCCTGCACCCAGGACTTAGCACACATTGGCCCATACATGGCTCTGCCTGCTCCAGCAGGACCCGGCACACGTCGGGGGCTCACTGTCCTCTGTCAGTCCTGGGGCTGCCATCACTGGCTCAAGGGAGTTTTTAACTGGTATTGGATGATCTTGATAACTGGCTTTCCAAATAGTCATGTAGAGCACACAGTCCTTAAAAAAAGGATACATTCCTATATATTTTATTGTGCCCAAGTATTGTGTTTATATATATGTATATATTTAACTGTAAAAGAAAAGTAACCCTACTTTTATATGCAATCTTTTTAACAAATTGTTTATTATTGTATCCAGGTAACAAGCATGGTAAGTACTTTCGTTAAACTGAGTATTCTGTATTTTAGCTGTGCTTGGCAGACTTTTTTGGCTAGCTTTATGTTACTAGTCTTGGCTTTTCTAGAAAAGACCCATGTAGCAAAAGGAGAAACCACCTTCCTGTCCTCCCCTGTGCCCTTGACCTTCATTCAGAAGTCTTGTAGCCTCAGACCCATGGCGGGAATGCTCGAGAACGCATGCGCCTGCCAGCATGCTGCTTGGCCCGTGCCCCACCTGCCCGCTGCTTCTGAGCTGCCCCGCCAGGTGTCTTCCAGGGCTTCAGGACAGCCGGGGCACACTGAGATAGAGCGGCCACACCTGTGCCCAGTGCACAACACGTCTCCCTCCCCTAGCATGGCCTCACCCAGCCCGTTCTCCTAGTGCGTTAAGTAACCAGAGAGCTCTTGTGGAAGCTGGGAAAATAAGTTCATTGTCTGCTCTCCTCGGAGGCTTCCCTGTTTGGTTGGAAAATGGAGTAAGACCAAAAACAAAAACCCTTGCCACTGAGGTTCCTTAGCAAACATTCAGAGTTATGGCAGGTTGAGTATGTTGCAGCCCCCTGGCTGTGTGTATTTACCCATGCATGTTTGCTTTTCCGGCCTCTTTTGTGGCTCTGTATTTTAGTCCCTGTGCTCGTGGCTGTGGCTGTTTAACCTGCCTGGTAGCTTTGCATTCTGTATTAAGTCCGTGTGTCACTGTCACCTTCAAGGATCAGACCGCAAAGGATAAGGCCCTTCAGCATATGGCCGCCATGTCATCAGCCCAGATCGTCTCGGCCACTGCCATTCACAACAAGCTGGGGCTGCCTGGGATCCCTCGCCCTACCTTCCCGGGGGCACCGGGGGTAAGTAGGATAGAGACCCAGGGTGACGGCTGAGTGGGGTGTGGGGTTGGCAGCTGGCCAGCATCGAGCCCTCCACCTGGCACGTCCTGTCAGTTGGTTCAGATGTGTGTAAGGTTGGAAAGAGGAAAGAAGGGACAGGAAGAGGAAAGGACTCCATAGTCCCTGAAGACAGGCGCTTAAGCAACACTTTACTGATTGGATCATAACCTTCATTTGCTCTTTGGTTTTTTTGTTTTGTTTTGTCCCTGCATCCTCAGATCACTTCATAGTAATTAGTTTTTAAAGAGACAAGGCATTCTATTAGTATTTTCATTTTGCCATATGCCAAGGGTGAAGAAGTATTATACTATATATAATTACTTTTAATCCTCATAGTCAACTTTAATGTCTCTTACTGTTGTTGCCATTTAACAGATGAGAGAGCTGAGGTTGCTTAGGAGCCGAGCAAGAGCTTGGGCAGCTTGACTATGACAGATGCACAGTGATCTCAGGGTTCAGCCCCAGGCCTGTGGGATCCTGAGAGGTGCCACTTCCTCCATGTGGGTCTCTGGTGGGGAGCAGCAGGCACCAAAGGCCTTGGGGCTGCTTGTGACAAATGAAGGCCTGTGTCGCTTCTCTGACCTCCTGGCCCTCTTGTTCTGGGCTGTGTCCGCTGGTTCTCCTGAGCCTGCGGTGTTGTGTACCACCAAAGCAGAGTATTATTCAGAGAGCACTTTGAAATGGAGGGAGGGGACAAGGAGGTGTGTGCTTAGATGACACAGTCCCCTACCATGTACCCAGTCTCTGTTAGGTGGATGAAAACTTAAAAGCAGCTGCCTGATCTCCTGCCTAAGAAGGATTTTCAGGGCAGAGGGGGTACAGGGAGCCCTGGGTTGCCAGGACAAGGGTAGGTGGTGATCTTGTGCAGGGTGTGTGGTGACCACATCTGTGATTAGAGGAGTTGCTGCTGTGGCTGTAGGAGACGGGGCGGGGTGGGGGGGTGGGGGGGTGCTGCCCTCCAGCAGGGGTCGCAGTGTGCACACATTCTGAACTGTGCCTAAGGTACTGTTGCTTTTGCCTTCCAGTTCTGGCCTGGAATGATCCAAACAGGGCAGCCAGGATCCTCACAAGAGTAAGTTGAGTCTCATCTCAGTCCACCCTGGGAGAAAGTCCTGGTACCAAAGTGTGTCAGGGCGTAGAGGAAAAGGGAGGGTTGGACAGATGTGCTGCATTAGCACACACCATGCCCAGTCTCCTGAGGCTTGAAGCAAGAGAGATCCTGAGCCCTCAGGTTAGCGCCTCACTCCCACCTTAGCTCTTGGGGGTCATCTTGCTCCAAACAGAAGTGGGCCCTGTCCCTTTGTAGCATTGGAGGGGAGAGCCTGGGATCTTCCTCACCTGGCAGGCAGTGGACAAATCCTATATCCCAGTGCTTTCCATTCTGGCTTTCCCTCCAGTGGTAATGGCTAAAGGAGACAAATGCTTCAAAGCAAATGATTTGGGTGCAAAAGAAGCAGCCTTAAGCTGCCAAAAGAGAAGGACAGTTGGGGGAATCAAAGTGGAAAGGAACCCCTTCCTATCCATTGACAAAACTTGAACTAAATGCCCCAGAGCAGGAAAGGCTGCAGCATGTTCTAGACCATGTTCTGCCTGGACATAGTGTCCACTTACCTCAGTCTCTGCAGGGTTAAGACGTTCAGAGGCAGATGACCCCGCCACCAAAATCAGGCTAATATCTCTCCACCCTGTCCTCTACCTGGCACGTGGTGTGCTGGTTTGAACCCCACAGACCGCTGGGGCTGTCTTAGTTGGAGAGGGTGACTACCCCGGCCTCGAAGCCCCCCTTGGATGTGCTGCCCCGTAGGCAGAGCAGTGCAATGAGGGATCCCCATGGAGGGCCGAGGGCAGACCTGGGTCACGCCTGCCCATGACTTATGACTTTCTCCTCCTGTTTGTCCCTAGTGTCAAGCCCTTTGTGCAGCAGGCCTACCCCATCCAGCCCGCGGTCACAGCCCCCATAGCAGGTGAGTCTTCTAGCTTTCTTTCACGGGGAGCTGAGTGGGCCTGTTGCTGACAGCCGGGCCTGTTGGGTTCCCGAAGTCCATGAGGCCATCTTTGCCACAGCTGCACCTCTGCTCTCATTGGGAATCGTAGCTCCCCCTTTCCGCCCGGTCTCCTGAAGGGTGGCAGTAGCCTGGAGCGCAGGAGCTCAGGAGGGCCACCAGCGTATCCCTGACACCAGACCTAGGTCCCCCCACCCATCTCCCAAGCACTCTTCAGAAGGGCTTACAGAAAAACAGGAAGGAAGACCATTTTCACTAGGGGCAGTGGTCACACTTAGAAGGGGAAGTTGCGGTTCCATTCTCATCTGAATTAGGCTGTCTTGAGTCATGAGGACAGATGTGGTTGTGCTCTCCCTTTCTTAGATAAATAGATCCCCCTTGAGGGCCCTTTTCTCCGAAGGAGTGCTGATGTGAAATGCCAAAGTAGGAATCAGGAGTCTGCTGGACATACCTGCCGCCCACCCCCCAGACACACCTGCCCACCGTTCCCATCTGGACCGTGTACACTCAGTCACTGCAGTGACCGCTCGGGGTGCAGTGCCACAGTCATAGCCACCCACTCAGGACCCGAATGAAAAATGCCCTCCCAGGTTCCCCCTGCTCCTAAGCTCTGGATCCTCCCACAACACTGTCGGTCAGCAGAAGAAGGTGAACGCGTAGGAGAAGTGCATGGCGGGTCGGTCTCCCGTGCCTTCGGAAGAAGCCATTCTCAGCTTGGTCCTTCCCCAGGGCCCCCTGACCAGGTCATGCAGCCTTCCCGCATCACCCTTAACCTTAGCTGCAGGTGGCTCCAGTAGGAGCTCGTGCTGTGGTCCTCAAGGAGCCTCAGCCAGAGGTCGCCACCACCTGGCCAAGTCCCTCCTTAGATGCTCCCAGACGGGCTCTAGTCCTTCCCTTGGAGGCCACCATTTAGACAGCCCTGCCTAGGCCCTGGGGCACACAGAGGCCAGGTGTCAAAGTGGTACTGGTTTTTCAGGGTTTGAGCCTCCGTCAGCCCCAGCTCCGTCCGTCCCTGCCTGGCAGGGCCGCTGTATCGGCACAACCAACCTTCGCCTGGTGGAATTCTCAGCTTTCCTCGAGCAGCAGCGAGACCCAGACTCGGTGAGTGTGCCCAGAGGTGTGTGCTTCCTGCTCTGTTCACCTCCCCGTGCCCCGTCTTTCCCGCCTGCCCTGCCCTGGGCCTGGTGTGGAGCAGCCTGGGGCAGCCGAGCAGTCCCTGCTCTCGGAGAGGACAGGTGTCCTCCTGGCAGGAGCGGGGAGCCCAGAGCTGCCTGCAGGTCACTGCTCCACCCTGTGCGCCAGGCAGTAAGGACTTCGCTAGAGCAAGGCCTCGGGTTCCATGCCCGGCACTGCAAGAGAACAAATCAGTGGCAGGTAGCACTGATTGGATCTTGCTTTGGGGACGGTCATGGTCAAGAGGATTCAGATACCTGATCCCACCTTGGGGGTCACAGAACCTCGTGAGCCTCAGTGCTGTCGATAGATGAGGAAACGGAGAGGGGAGTTACTTCCCCCAAAGGCACAGATGTAAATCTAGTGTACCGAAGCTCAGAATGAAGTGTAAAACTCTAGAGTCTAACAGTCAGCTCTTCATTCTGTTCTGCTTTATCCAAATCTGTGTTTTCTCAAAATAGTGCATTGTTATCTTAAGGCAAAGTAACAAAGTGGTACTTTAACAGCTTAACGTAGAACGTAGCGTGTTACAAATCATAAATACCAGTCACACTGGCATCTGGACTCCTGTTTGTCACTTTCGTCCTCTCCTTCTCCCCCAGCCCGTCTTGTACTTATTGTCCCATCCTTTCCCCGCATATGTGATCCTCCCTCCCTTCCCATCCCACAAGCCCCGTACCCTTTCTGCACACCCACTCCTTGGCTGAGCGTGTGAGCATTGCATCTGTGTGTGGGTGAGAAACCCTAGGCATCATGAGTTTGTCTCCGGGATCCTCACCAGCCTCTTTCCGCACCGTCCTCTCCCGTCCTGCCCTGCGCGGGTTATAAGCAGCTCGGGGGTCCCAGCTTCCTGCGTGCTACCAGCCTCACTGTCATCCTGCTAGCAGGAGAAGGTGTCATGCACACGCTCACAGTCTGTTGTAAATAACCGAGACACCAAGCAAGGGGAGGTGATCTCTGCGGGGCCTGGTGTGCCAGCTCCATGATGGGGACCTCACCAGACGGGCTGAACCAGCCGTCGCCATAGTGGGCACAGGGCACCACTGACCTCCTGCCTGTGAATTGTGAACTTGGGTGCCAGTGGGAAAGTGGAGCTGCTTCGGAGTCAGAGGCACATGAGGAAAGTGGTGTGAAGTAGGCGACCAAGCCCGTCAGGACAGGCAGAGGAAAATGAAGTTGTTAAGACTAAGGTACATCCATCCGCTTCCTGCAGGAGCTGACTGCTGTTACAGTCTGCATGTGCAAGCCTGCAGGTCCTGTGCATGGGGCATCTCCTTGCATTGTGGGTTATTCTGCGGTGCCCTTGTAATGCACTGGGAGATGGGTTCTGCTTTCCTCATTTCACCAAGACAGCAGCGGAGGCCCAGGCCAGCCAAGCGACTACTCAGGGTATTTGGCTAGTAAGCAGAAGAGTCCAGAATCTAAATCTTCCTTATTTCTTTTCCCTCTTCCTTCCTCTCTCTCCCTCCTTTCCTTCTCGCTGGAGACTGGACTCGGGCTTTAATGCACACTAGGCTGGCACTCTTACCCTGAGCTCCGCCCCAGTCCCAGGTCTTCTGTTTCATTATACTCTTCTCATCGCTGGTCCCCATCCAAGTACTAAGCAGGCCTGACCCTGCTGAGCTTCAGTGCTCAGACGAGATTGGGCGCGTTCAGCGTGGTATGGCTGTAGACATCACTGCTATTAAATGCTGCTTCCTGATTGCCAAGGTCTTGTGAATTGCCTGTTCTGCCCTCGGTGCAAGCAAACGTCTCCCTCCCTCTTAGTGTAGCCCCTTTATAGGGACTTATCTTTGAGGTGCTGGGAAACCACTACCTTTATTTCTGTTTTAGAACCTGGGCTATTTTATCTCTGACTACAGTGGCTCCCTCCCATTGCTGTGCACGTTCTCCAGTTATGGTCTGTCGGAGACAGAATGCTGCTCTCCTGTTGTTCCTGAGTTTCCATTGGGCTTGGTGATTTGTCTAGTCCTTTTTGTAAACATTTTCATGCTGGGGTGCGTGTATCGGTCTGGAGAGCAGAGTTGCTGTCTGGAGAGAGGGAGACGGGAGGAATCCCTGGGTGTGTGTGATGTCACAAGTGCTGTGCACATGAGGTCTAGGCACAACCGTCTTGCTGAGGGAAGCAGCGGACAGGGAAGGAGTAAGGCAGTTAGACTTTGCCCAGCCAATGGACCCTAACCGTGCAAAGCAGTACATGAAATGGGTGAGTATTCAGTAAAGCCAGATGACTAGATTCCCAGAATAAAGTACAAAGATAGGTTTTGTGTGTGTCAGGGTGGCACCCATGTAATCTGAGTGGTTTGGCCAATGCGGCCTTTCACTATTGAAATCAAAGCGGGGCTCTATAGATCGGACCCCAACACCTGAGTGACAGAGGTCCTTAAGTAGAAATCAGCACTGTTGGGCCCTTTGAGGAAATGATGATTCTATTTCAGGGGCTCTTATTTGGGAACTGAGCGACCGAGAAACCTTTGAACACGGTCGTATGATAAGCCACTGCTTCAGATGTTAAGGGTTCAGCAGTAAAGGAAGCGAAATTCTTCCTCTCACGGAGCTCACACTTCTGGAGAAGTCAAAACCACCATCCCACAAATACTATAACATAACTGTAGAAACACTGTGGGCCCTCGGTGTCTGTGGGTCACAGCAAAATGTGTGGGTGCTCGGGTCCCTTATGTTAAGATTTGAGCAGTAACTCACAGGAACTGTGCTCCTCTTCCTCCATATGTTCAGTCATCTTGATGAGAAACAAATACGCGGGCCATGGATTTAGCTCAGGGGCTCAGACATTGCTATGTAAGTAGTCCTTGTGCTGCCCTGTTTAGGGAATTCTGACAAGAGTCTGTACGTGCAGAGTACAGAGACAGCTGGGGGGGTAGTTTTGATCCGCAGTGAGTTAAAGGGAAGATAGAACCCCAGGTGGAATCCACAGAGACTGGATCCAGCTCGCTGCAGTTTGCTGAGGGATTCTTGGTGCTGCTGTGGGACAAGAGCCCTTTGCCAGTGACTTGCTACTTAAATTATACATGTATAATTTCAGCAGGTAGTGATACCTCTAACATGTATTTTAATGTTTCTGACGTGTGTTATATTGTTTAATTATATCAGATGTTGTCAAACAATACTGGCTGTGAAGTTATATTGCTATAATCTCAATCTTGAGTTTTGATATCACTTCTAAAGTTCATATGTTATGAACACTCATTTTGCAATTTAAACACCAGCAAGCCAAGTATGTATAAATGGCATATTGGAAATGGGATATATTTTTTCTTAATACCCATGTATTTTTGTGCTACAGGGGAAAATATTGTGGTTGACTAATTGAATGAAGGGACAATGAACAGTTACTTAAAGCATCTGACAGTGTCTCAAGCACCAGCCTCTCAGATCACATAACATGCTCTTTTACTGGCCAAAAACCCAATCCTGTCACAGTAAAGGTGTGGTGGTACTTCTGGACCAAGGTCATGTTGAAAAATTTGAAACATGTGGGTGGCTTTTTTGTTGTTGTTGTTACTTCCTGAACATTAATTATACTATTATTTTTCTTACAGCTGTGAGCAAGTTAAATATCTAAAATATTCATTGGGTATATTTTAACAAATTTGGCTATACTGTGCATAAAACTTAATAACAAACATTAAGCACATTGATAAAGAAGCCAACAAAATAGCCAATCATGAAAGGACTCTAAGGAAATTAAATTTGGTATTTAGATTCACTAAAGCTTTGCTCCATACAGACAAGTCTATACATTTCTAGCCTAGTTCTCCAAGACTTAGGCTCCCTGGAATCATGGGGTCATAAGATATTTTTAGAACATGAGGGGGAACAGACATGACAAACACAAACGCCTTATGCAGTCAGGTGTAGTGCTGTTGTTCCGCACCAATCACTTTAACCCTTGCCACAGCTCTGCAAGGCAGGTAGTTGTATTCCCATCTTCGAAAGACGCTTGGAGAGACTTCTGACGTCCACGTGGCTTCAGCCAGCTTTGAAGCCCCAGACACTCCCGGGAGGAGAGCAGGTGCAATCGCACAGCTGCTAGCAAGGCCAAATGCTTCCTTTCCCTTCTTCAGCCCATGCGGCCGCCCTGGTATGCCAGCACACCTTGGAGCTCACTCTTCGGCTCAAGACATGTGTACTTATTGCTATCACTAAACAGTTCACAATTTTGTTTTTGCTGCTTCATTTGTTTATTTTAAATTATTATTATTATTATTTTTTTGAGATAGGGTCTCGCTTTGTAGTTCAGCCTGGCCCTGAGTGCACTACATAGCCCAGGCAAGCCTCAAACTCAGCAATCCTCCTGCCTCTGCCTCCTGAGTGCTGGGATTATAGGCATGAGCCACCACGCCCAGCATTGTGGTATGTGGGCTTGATTGCTGGTTGTGGTATTGTTGCATATGGTTACCGGGGATCGAACCAGGGACCTTGTGCTTGCTAGGCAGGCACTGGAACCACTAGGCTAAATCTCTGGCCCTATTTTAAATTTTTTATTAGTGCATGCTTACAGTACATAATGAGTACATTCATCACAAGAAGTTGGCACAGGTACACAACACATCTTAACTCTTCATCCTCTTCCTCGGTCTTCCCTCCCCTTAAGACTTCACAATTCTGCCACTTTTGGCAGGAGTTGTAGTAGTAGTGGTAGTGGTAGTGAGGTCAGATATTTTACCCATTTTCTGTATGCGCAAACCTTGCGTTTTCTTGTGCAATCCACATGAAGTTTGTTGGTATGAGACAGCTGGCTGACTGTGTGGCCTGAGTTGTACCCAGAGGTGGGATGGTCTAGTTGAATCTGCATTGCCTGTGGTAGCCCAGGGTTGACTTTTGGGCTGCACGCCCCCTGCTGGTCCTGTGTGCTGTGTACGTCAGGTGCACTAGGTGCCCGTGCTTCCCCAGTTTGGTTCATTTTGGTGGAGAACCAGCAAGTTAATCCCTGTTACCTTTGGCTCCACTGGAAGCTACAAGAAAATGGCAGCGGGAAGAGAAAGGAGGGCAGACAAAAACAGACTATTTCAGAAGTGGTGAGCAGTTCTCAAAAATACACTGTCTCCATGATTTCACTGTTGTGAGTCAGGGACTTCCACTGTGAAAGGCAGGGTCCCCCACCCAGGGTGAGCTGTTGAAAGGGGCCTGCCTTGAATCAGGGTCCATTTTCTGCAGGCTGAGTTGGGCAGCTGCTGCTTTATGCACACGAAGACGCATCTTGGCAAGCTGTGTCTGCCTGCAGCGTGGTTCTGCTGATAAAGCCGAGCCGATTCCTCTGCCCCGTCCACAGCCCTGAGCCATGGCGGCTTCTGCGGCTCCCACCTCACAGCCCCTCCTGCTGCATGGCTCACAGCCGCTGTCTGTTCGCACTTCCCAGGCGCCCACCGTATGTTTGAGTCCTGCTGTGGCCTAGATGCCAGCGTGAGCCGGCGGGAGACAAGGCAAGCCCTGCTTATGCAGGAGTCAGACAACCAGAGAGGGGAAGCTTGGGAGGAGAGATGAGATCATTTTGTAGATTTTGAAGGTGCATTCATTAGGCTCAAAGGAGGAAAGTGCCTGATGTGGCCCCTCCCCCAGGCCCCTGTGTGCTCACACGCAAGTTCCTTCATCTCATCATCCCCAGCCTGGACAGGGCTGATTGGGAGCACCATCCACCCAGCACGTGGACACAGGCTGTCACTTGGTCCAGTCTGTAAGCAAAGGCACAGAGGCACAGGAGCATCAAGCAGCTTTATCAAGACCAGCTACCCAGAGTGGTGGCTGTGCCAACCTTTGGCTCCACTGTGGTTCTGCAGCCACTTCCCTCCACTTCTGGAGACATAAAGACACTACTGAGGAGTAAGAGAGCTGCCTCTGAAGTGCGCCCCGAAGCCCTCCTGAGCAAGGCTGGTTTCATCCTCCTGTGTAGTCACTAGAGTCGCCACAGGCTTTCTTCTTGGATCCCTCCCAGGGCTCGGGGTGTGGAGCAAGGGAAGCAGAGGGCACCTGTACTTCTGTCGTGCTCCAGGGCATCCTCTTGTCCTCAAAGAGGGGCCAGTGTTCATTCTGCCACCTGTGGGCGAGGCCCGTACTTCGCAGCGGAGCACGGCCTTCCTTCCGGTCTGTGCAGCGGACCGCGTGTCACCCTCTCAGCCTGAGCCCTCGGCACTTGTTCTTGACCCTGTTGTGTAGCATGAGAGTGGGAAACTGAGCCGGGGTGTGGACAACAACCAGGCTTAGGACGCTGTGTCCTCCGGGTGGTTGGAGCTCTACTGCCATTCAGGAGGGAGCCCCAATTTTTAAAAATAAATTATTTTTCATGTAGGCAGTTAATTCATTTGGTCAAAAAGCTATCAGAGTGGGAGGGAGCTTTCCTTTCCTTCTAAGTCCTGTTCCACCCATAAGAAGCCAACCACTGCTATTGTATTAGGATCTTCCTAGAGATTTCCACATTGCGACTATATATTCCCCACCCGCCTCCCTTTTCAGAGGAGACTGCTCCCCTGTGGCCACGGCAGACAAGAGGAGGGCCAGGGGTGGGGAAGGACGCTGCTGAAGCGGCGGCGCTGGGAGAGGACACTGGCCTTGGGGGCTCTTCGGCTCTGAGAGGCGGCGGACGAGTGCAGTGACCACCTCTGGGGCCAAGCGGAGCGGGAAGCAGGGCGACTCAGAACCGCCTTCGTGAAAGGGAAGTTTCTTCTCATTCTCTTAAGCTACAGATGCTTGTGGACACATGGGGATTTAGAGTTTAACTCCGCCGAGGATGGCAGCACTGGCTGTTGGAACTACGTGAACCCAGAGCTAGTGCTGTGAGGCGCTGTAGTGGAGGGACTCAGCGTCACGGGGCGAGGCGCCTCTCACCTGTGAGTGTCTGATGTGTGCTTCACAAAAGGCACTTGGACAAAAGGGAACACTGGGAGATTCGATTTGGGCTCCTGGAGACAAGAGAATTCCTGATGGTGGCCTGGCCCTGGGTGAGATCAACACCTTTGACTAGAGGAAAGTGCAGGTTCTGGCCCCTTATCTTTATTTCTAAGACCAGGGGGCCTCTGGAATGTGGGGGGTGGGAGCCAGCAGTTCCAGGCCTCAGAGAGCCCTGGTTTCCCCTCCAGGGAGCACCAGGCCTCCGGCCAGCCCTGCTCTGAAGTGTTACACATACATCCTGCACATACCTGGTTCTTTTCCATTAAGCCCTGGTCAAAAGGGAACCAAGGGTGATTTAAGTTTCCTATCTTTATAGCTTCTGCTGCAGCCTAAAGTTTCAGATCCATTGACATCCCTGTGTCAGGCTCCAGGTCTTGACTTTGGTTTGGAACCTGGGACCAGAACAGCTCAGAGGAAATAGAGCACGACGGAGGCCTCCTCCCAAGGGCAGGGAATGGCTTGGGTGGCGTGACTGGGATGGAGGAATAAGATGGAAGCAAAGGGTCGGATCGGGATTGCAGGAGGACCCTGTCCTGCATCCTGGGCAGGCCAGAGAAGGGCATGTGTCACAGTAAGCTCCTGAGCCCATTCTGCTTCAGTCTGGACCTGCTGGCTGAGCAGTTCCCGTTTCTGGTTGGACAGAGCACTGCCTCTTCCACTCCCGCAGTGCTGCGCTTGCACATGGATTCCTAGTGTTACCTAGTGCACCAGTCGCACCAGGCCTGCCCAGAACTTAAACCATTAGGCTTCCTCTGACTTTCACACTTGACCTTGCCGATGAACAGACCGGGTGCCGTCTATGTTCGGATGAAGAAACTCAAGACACAGAGAAGCTAAGCAACTTGCCTCAGGCCACACAGCTCCCAGATAGCAGAGTCTGCATTCTGACCGGCGTGTCATTAACATGTGTATCTCATATTTAAAATAATTGCCAAGAAAGTACACACAGCCTGCTGGGTTCTTGGTAGAAGGTGCCTGGGTGGTTTGGGGCCTCTCCAGGTTCTCCTGTGTCTCCGGAGTGTGGTCTTCGGGGGGTACAAGAGGCAGAGTGGCTCCAGGCGATGCAGCCGTGGGTGTGGGGGACCCGCGTGACGCCCAGCTGTGCTGAGGGGTTGGCTGCGCGGTCTGACTGTGGCAGCAGCCTGTCTGTGGGGTGGTTCACGCTCGGTGTCTGAGCTGTTCTGGGAACTCACCCTCTTTCTTCATTAGCCTTTGGGGATGGAGCAATTGAAAACATCTGGAAATCCAAGTTTTACAGACGTTTCACAGAGGCCCCGCCAGGCTCCATCTGCTTTCCTTGGCTGGTCAGCTCTCCCCTGCCTGGCTTCCCCGTGGCCATCCACGCGCGGCCGGTGGCCCTTCCCAGCTGCCCCACTCCTCAGGAAAGGGCAGTCAGGCCCTCTGGAGCAGGTGCTGGAGATGGAGGGTGCATCCTGGCGTGAGAGGCCGGAAGTGCTCCCGGTCAAGTTCCCTTCTGGGAAGGAAAAGCACAGCAGCAGGCGGGCCAGGTAGCCAGGTGGCCAGCAGGAGGCCGCTGCCCCACAGGGAGCACAGGGAGGATCCGCTTTGCACAGGTTCACATTCCGCCTGGTAGGAGCAGAGCACAGCTCTCTGCGGCCCCTACCCTGAGCTCAATGTGCAAGTCACTTTCTTGGCTCCTTCCCTCCAGAGTCACTGCCTTGGCTGGGTTCCACAGCCATTCTCTGTCCCCGCAGTGCCTGGGGCCATCCAAGCTGCCCCAGCAGCCCTGGGGTGGCTTCACAGACAGTCCAGGCAGAAACGTGACAGGAGGCAAATGTGGGTGATTTGTCCTTGCTCTGTTCCAACTTGTACATTAGCATCCCTTGACATGGGTTATTTGTCTTGGTTTCTTTAAATTCCTAAGTGAATTATAATTTTTATTTTGGTATTATTTGACAGCAGTCATTTTTCAAGGTTTTACTACGTTCTTCAAATACTTGGAATTTTTGGAAGAAGTTTAGGAGAAGAGCGCCATCTTCAGGTCAGGCCGTGCAGTGCAGTGTTATGGCCTGTTGAAGCGCTCAGATTATTTATAGGGCTTTTCTTTCCTTTCCCTCAAAAAAGAGGCCACTTCATCAAAGATCTCTAGAATAGAGCAGATTAACAGTCCTTTTAAAAAGGGGTAAAAGAAAGAAGATAAAAGCCCAGTGACTCCTTTTGGAAGTCGAACAGTTCTGCTTCTTTGATCTTCATTGATGGCTGCATCCCAGCTGCCTCACCCCTTTGGAGAGCAGATTGTTTGCCCCTAGACAGAGTCGGGTGGAGGAGTCTGGAGAAGGCACTGCGTCCCTGAGAGAAATGAAGGGCCGGGCTACACTTCTTCGCCTCAGCTATCTTGCAGATCAGTAGGACTTGCCCTCATGTGTCTCAAAGTGTCCTTCCTTCATTTCTGCTTTACATTTTAGCATTTCTGTTTTGTAGCTCTCAAGGAGACAGCATTGATTCCAAATTCTCTCACCCTAAGAGACATCACAATTATTTGGATTAATAATAATGACAAATTGCGTGTGCAGCACAGTATTGTGTTTCCTCTAAATCCGCTCACTGAATCTTACGTCTCCTGCATTATAGCTGTGGGGATGGAAGCAGAGAGGGCTGAGGTCCCCTGTGCTGGGCGGCTCTGCCGGGAAGTGGACCCAGTGCCTTGTCTAGAACCAAATCCCAGCTGACTCCAGAGTCCAAGTCTCCTTGGGCCTGTCCGCGACCTCCCTGAGCAGCAGAGCACAGAGGCGGGACAGGACCCTGGGAGCAACTGTGGGGAGGAGGGAGGTCCTTCGTGCGCCCCGGGGAGTCAGTCACCTGCGTGGGTTCTTAGGGTGACAGTCACCTTTATCACCCTTGGCGGCCGCTATGAAGAGTACCTGCAGGGGTCGTAGCAGTAGAAAGAGAAAATGAGTGTTTCCCCAAGTCACAGTGGACATCCGTCCACCAACGCGGTGCCGTTTGCTGCTGTGCCCGGGGCCCTCTTGCTCCAGGCGGGACTTTGCTGGTGTGGCGAGCATCCTTGTGGAGAGCCCCGCATCCCCACGGGCACCCCGCTCCTGCCCAGCACTCCTGGGTGCTGGAGCTGCGGGAAAGCTTTGCAATCTGACCCCAGTTCCTTTACAGTCCAGGAACTTGTGGCCAGCATAGAGTAAACATCCTGAAGTCATATTTTTTGTTTCCTTTTATAGTTCTTTCCCTTTTTCAAAATCCCTGTGATGTTCCAAGTTAGTTTTTGACTGTTTAATAACTTGTGCATTATGTATAAGCCACATAGAGCAGCGAGCCGCTGCCCTGTGTCTCCTCCCTGTCCTGAGGGGCACATAGCTGTGCACAGCGCCACAGCTCTTTATTTCTCTGTGTCTGGCTCTGCGTATGTGGAGCTCATAGGCCTACGTGGTGTGTCTCTGTGCCTCGGTGTGAGACATAATGACTACTCATTATGGAAGTCCGGGATTTAGCTCTGTAAAATCATGGACCTACTTCTTCCATCCACTTTCCAGTGTAGTTAAACCACAACTTTTGGATTAATGGACATTTTGTATTCATATTTCAAACCTGTGTACATTTTGCACACAGCAATGTGTCAGAACCACTGTCCTAATTTTAAAACTTTTATTTCTCTCGGGCATGTCATTCCTCTTTGTCTTGCTAGTTTGGTATTTAAAAATGCATACTTGCACAAGTACATCTCCAGTGTTTCTACCAGAACTTTCCAGATTGGCAGGTAAATCAGAGAAGCCCTAGGTGACATCCTGGTAGGTGCCCTTAGCCCTTGGCCTCTCTGGACTCGTTATTGGTCAAATCTGTTGACCTATCTGGTTTCTTTACATTTCCTCTGTGATAGGCTTGTGCTTTTTAATTTCTTCATTCATTTTTAAAGAAACATAACCTGTAGCTACCTGAGAA
This sequence comes from Thryonomys swinderianus, assembly GCA_004025085.1. Lineage (NCBI taxonomy): Eukaryota > Metazoa > Chordata > Mammalia > Rodentia > Thryonomyidae > Thryonomys > Thryonomys swinderianus. The sequence goes on from PVIC010001090.1 coordinate 50,404, forward strand.
AAATTGACAGGTCAGCTTTCTGAAATCTTGGAGTGAATTCTGCTCATACACATAATGGACATAACTTAGTGGTGATCATATAAACTTGTGAAGTCCTCTTCACATTTTCTGGGTGGATCCTGGGTGAGTTATCCTTGTTAATAATACTGTATGTTTAGTACTGGAGAGTAAGCTCGTTCCTAGAGCATTGGCTGCCGAATGCCGGTGCACATTTTATGATGCGCAGGTGAGGAGCTTGACTCTGTGAGAACATATATTTCTATAGGCAACGTGATTCTGGCTAGAGGAGTAAAAACTGGTTTCTGTTCTGTCACATTTTAGGGTCTGTGAAGATAAGCACCTCAGAGGGAAGCTTATTCATTTCTTGCGCATAGCACAATGGCTGGCATAAGATAGATGGTAGGGTTACTGGTGTTTCTGCCCCGTAAAACAACTGCTTTTTGGTCTCGCGTGTCACGTGGTGTGCCCACTGTGGTTGGGGGAAAGTGCCCTAGTTGGAGAGAAAAGGGGTTTGATGTGGGAAAAGGAAGCCAAGCGAAGGGTTTCACGCTGGTTCCCTAAAGAGGAACCTACAGCTTCAACGAATGGAATTTAGGTTTTCATTTCACTGCAACTTGAACCCCAAGTGTATTTGGTAGGTTTGGGTTTTTTTTGGCCTTTTGGGTTTAGGGGCAGAGGGGCTCCTGCTCCAGGAAGGTTGAGTTAAGGGAGCCCCAAAGTCTGTTGGTTGCGGTGCTGTGGTCTCCGGGCACCTTCTTTGTCGTTGTATTCTTAGACACAGAGTCACCGTGTGGCAGAAATAAAGCCACTCAGCTGCCCGTGGTCAGGGTCTGGTTTCCAGTCAGCAGGCTCGGAGCACCCGCCTGATGCCCTTCGGCAGGGACAGTCTGCCCCTACCCTGTGCGTGTCAGCCGCTTGGGCACAGAGGTAACATCCCCAAAATAGAAACCTCCAGGGACTTGTTGGATGCATTTGTGAATCATTACGTTCGTCTGACTTATAATTTAATTTCACAGAATTTTGGAAACTAGCTTCTTAAATTTTCTTCCTCCAATCACCTTTCACAAAAAGTCACTCCAACGGAGTGGGAAGCTTTAGGTGGTTTCCTCCTGGGAGAGGAGAAGGGTACAGTTGATGTCTCCAGCAAGTCAAAGGCGGTGACCTCTACAAATGGCATTATTTAAAATTTTTATTTTTATTAGTACACATTTGCAATACGTACTGATTACATTCGTGGTGGGGAGTCAGTATCTGGATCCACATTTCTTTCTTAACTCGGCGACTGGGTCTGGACATGTGACCTCAGTCAACTCAGCTCATTCCTACGCTCCTGTTTCCTCATTCGTTAAATGCTAATTGAAAATCTGCCTTATAACATCGTGTACACACACACACACACACACACACACACACACACACACACACGTGTGTGCCTCACAGCCCGGGAACAGAAACGCACCTCTCCTTCACCCAGGTGAGAGCCCCGCCGAGCAGCTGGCTCCTGGAGGCTGCGGTCTGAGTGGAGCAGGGGCTTCATGACTGGCTTCCAGCTCTTGCTTATTCATGTTTATTTTTTCTTCCCTTGGCAGGAGGGAGAGCTAAAGTGGGAAAGTTCTTTTGCTTTTGCCGTAGGATCTAGTTAATCTCACACAATAATAACTCTAATGATAGTAATCTTAGCAGCTCTGGCTTATCGAACACTCCCTGTCTGCCAGGCCCTACACCAGCCACCTCCTCTCTGTTATTTTCTTTAATCTTCGCAACAGTTCTCTTAGGGGCATTGTATTCCCATTATACATACAAGAGAACTGAGATTTCAAGTTCCTTCCTGGCTGGTTTTCATGCTTTGTTCTTAGCGCCCTGCTCTTCTGCTACCCCCTCACGGCCCCTGCTGAGGTTAGATGTAGCTCACCCTCGATGACCTTCCTAACCTCATGGCCGAGGGAGTGGACCTGAAGCCCCCATCCAGTGGCAGGGACAGGACACAGTTTGGTATCAGGTTTCACGGTGTCTTTACTCCGCCCTGAGCTGGCTTTCTGAGCTCACCTGGGAGACCTGGGTTCGGGGCTCAGGTGCCCCCAGGCCTCTGTGTGCTCCATGCTTTCTGTGGACTGACAGCCTAAGCGTCCTCCCCAGCTCTGGGAGGGCTGGCAGCTCACTGCAGGCAGATGCTGTTAGTGAGGGCTGGACAGATGGACATGCTGGCAGCCAGGCATCTGGTTAAAGAAAGGCCTTTTTGCTTTCAGCTGTCCTGCCTGTGCCTCCATATTCATCTTTTCATCCCTGATGGTTTTTACATAGGGAGCTGAGCCCCACTCCCCTGCCTACTTGGCCAGTTTCAGTTTCTTCTTTTGCCCCACTAATGAGACCAGCAGCTCCTTTGCCATCACTGTGCCTCGCACCTTTCCATGGGCTTTTGTTTGTAACTGAAAAGATAATACAGCAACATGTGAGGAATTCCGTAACGAGACCGAAATGATGCCCTGATCCCCTCACCTCTCTAGCACAGCGGCTTTGGCTTTGTACTTCTCAATGCAGCTACACTGATTTCTCTCACAGTTCAGCACGAGCTGTCAACCTTCCCCGAAAGCCACCAGGCATCCAGGCCCTGCACTGGGTCTGTGTAAGGGCTGGACAGGGTCCCCTTTTTTCATTTCCCCCGGAGCCTTTTCAGTCTTGGAAGCCTTGATACAGATCACTTTGAGGTAGCCCTCCCCAGAATCTTCCTGCCAGGTGGCGCTAGCCCTGTGAGGACACTGGCATCCTGTGCGATGCCCAGCCTCCTGCCTGTCATGGCCATAGATCCACTGACATGGGAGATCATGGATTTAAACCAAACCTTCTCAGGATGTACTTAAAACGTTTGTCATCAGTTGAGTCTGACAAATTTTGGATTATACAAAGCATACAAAATGCTTCTTTATGTCAGTACTCCCTTTTTTTTTTGGTGCCAGGGATTGAACTCAGGACTTTTGTTTATATAAGTCATGTGCTCTGCCATTAGGCTATGCCCCTGGTCACTATCAGTGCTCTTAATATGCTAATATTCCCTGTGAATCTCAAAAATAAAGGATTTATAAAAATAATAACAGCCAGCATTACTCTTTATTGGATCTAGAAGCCTGGGTAAACTCATATGCAGTGTTTCATTTAAATCCCCAACAGCCCTGGGAGGTAGATGCCATCGCTGCTGGAATTTTAGACCTAGCAGGTACTCACACACTGTCACATCTGTTCACAGTGGCACCAGGTCTTCGCTGCCAGAGTTGAGTACAGGTCCTAGTCTTAAGAACCAGTGTTTAGTACTTTTCCTAGAGGAAGCTTTGACTAAGTCCTCATTGTTTGTGACTTTTTAGGATTGGCAGTCAGAAGGATGGTAGCTGGTGAACTGGCTATGAAAACTTATAGCACAAGTGGTAACTGCTGGATGAGCTTCTATGACTCGGTGGTTTTAGAGCCCACGCTCCCTTGGGCTTCCCTTCAGTTGCTGTCCTTGTGGGTGGTTCTCAAAGGTGGCTGCACGTTGGGATTCTTCCAAGGAACTTTAAAAATGAATTATGCCTCACCTCATCCCAGAGATCCTAGTTTTTTCTGGGTGGGGGTAGGCCACAGTGATTTTTAGGTGCTCCAGGGTGGGGGTGCAGCCTAGGTTGAAGCTTATTCCTTGGTGGTCGACTTATCATGTCTTACACCAAAGCAAGAGAAGAGTGAGTGTCTGCAGAGTTTGAGGGATTTTTTTTTTTAATTCATGAATGTATGACCTGTATCCTTTTGTACTGGCCAGGTATGGCCTTGTGGATCTGCTGTGCTGCTTGACAATCACGTGCCGAATAGCCCTTAGGCAGAAGTTGCAGATGGGTTCCCAAGGGCATTGGTGACCCAGGTTGAGCACTCTTGCTCCTGCTAGAACAGGAAGTGGGTGTCATTGCTTAGACAGTTGAGTCCACATTGCTGCTGAGGAGCTCAGGTGCAAAATGCACCCTGGGTGGTGCGGTTAGCTACCTTCACACGTTTCTTGTTGGGCTTGTTTCTGAATAATCGTGAAAGAATGGCCCTGTCATTTTGAATAAGATGTAACTGGAGCATAGAACTGTTTCTTGGTTTGGTGGCTTGTAATTAGTACTTGTTTATTACTGTGTGTGCAAAAGCCTTTTTAAGATATTTGGGGTAATTTGTGACCTTGTCAGTAAAATACAATGATTGTTTCAACCCTAAGCTCTAATGGCTTTTCTTAACTTACTCATCTTTTCAAAGGCACAAACACGAAGCTGATGAAGTTCCAGAATTTCAAGACTACAGCCCTGATCCAGGTCAAGATGGATGCAGCCAGGTGGCTCAAAGAGTTTGTAACGGGAATGTTTCTGTTGTTTTCTTACAGTACAACAAACACCTCTTTGTCCACATTGGGCATGCGAACCATTCTTACAGTGACCCATTGCTCGAATCAGTGGATATACGTCAGATTTATGACAAATTTCCTGAAAAGAAAGGTGGCTTAAAGGAACTATTTGGAAAGGGCCCACAAAATGCCTTCTTCCTCGTAAAGTTCTGGGTGAGTACAGCCTCGCTGTGATTCCTGTGCTTTGTGCCCTGGGGCTCGTGTCTCATGTGCAGGCAGCGCTGGCAGCGTCTTGGTGTGCTTCTGCACGGTCACCAGCAATCGTGGGCTCACTCAGGTGGCCTGTCCTCAAGCTGAGCTCATGTGTTTGCAGTCACCGAAATGGGAGAGAGGTCCAGGGTGAATTCATGCCACAACTTTCAGATGGCAAAACATGGGCCACTGTGACCTTTTCTTCTTCTCACCCTGTCAAGCAGAACAACCTATAAGTGCTGCTGAAGCATAAGAGCTGAGGTTGGCGTGGAGATAAAGTTGTGTGCCCCAGGATTTTCTGAGGGTCGGAGAGAGTCCAGAATGCCTTTGTCCAGTACATACTTCATTTCATTCATGCTTGGATAGAAATGACCCAGACAGGTTCCTCCTGCTTTAGGGCTGTGCTGACATGCCCTGAGGCCGCTGAGGAAAAGCTTTGCTGTCTTTTCTCCACAGATGACGCCTGGACTGGGGATGAGGGGTTCTCAGCTGGCCGAGCGAGCTACGGGGGCTGGGAGGTGGGGGCTGGGAAGTGCTGGCAGCAATCATTTGTAATTCCTCAGACTTGCCATGAATGTAAAGCTTCCAGTGTTTGCTTGTCATGAATGGTCCAAAATGACTCGGCTCCAGGGCATCGTCTCCTATTCTCTCCTGTGCCCTGCCTTGCACAGGTTTCTGTGCACTATCTTTCTCTTTTTCCTCTTCTGCCACGGAGCAGGTTCCTCCTGTTACAGCACCCCCTCATTTAAGTGGACCATTGATTTCTCTTTTAGTCCCATTGCATTTTGTACTTAATCAGTCCCCATGCTGGGTCCTAATTATTTGGATGTGCATTGCACTCCTGTCTGGACTCTGACCGCCCACAGGGGTCCTTATTCATAGAATGGCTTCCATTTATTGAATGCCTGCTGTGTGCTAGTAGCTCCGCTAAATACTTCACATGCATTTCATCTAGTCCTCGCGGCTTAAGTGGAATTTGCCTCGTATCCAACTAAGAAAACAAGCGTGGAGATGACAGAGGACAGGCTCCTTGCAGACTGGGGACCTGGGACCTGAAACCAGATCTATTTGACTTTAATGCCCCTGCTCTGTTTCCTGGCTGCTTAGCACGCTGTGACTCTGGCCACAGGGTTTATCAACTTCAGACTCTCTGTATCTCCTACACCAAGCGAGTGCCCTACCTTAATTAAAAGCCCAGCAAATATGAGACAGTAGAGGAATTACAGGGGGTGGAAATCACAATTTTAAATTCCACAGGGGGAAATTTGCATATTAAACTTACTTTGTTCAGTTTGTCCTTCCACGGTAACCAGATTTCTTGTTGTGTGTCACACTGACAGTTGGTGGAGGTAGCCTTTTCCGCTTAGTAATGTTTATGGAATTGGTAACACATGGCTAACCTGCCGAAGCAGTAATAACCACTTTTATTTTCTAGGTAGGTGGCTGCCTTCTAGTGACTGGGGATCAGTGGTTAAATGTTAACACAGCAGCTTTTACATGTGACCAGTGAACTGCAGGACCGATGAGGTCAGACCCACTATGATTAGAGTACTGCAGCATGATCTGCGCAGTTGAAAAGGGCAGCTCCAGCCTGGAATGTCCCTTTTGAATTTTGTGATTATCTTAAAATCATCTTAATACACGTCAACACAGTAAGCCTGTCACACCCTGCAAAGCAACTGACATAATTTGTTGCCGAAGACAAAATTCAAACTCACAAAGGAAAATTAGAATTTCCATTCCAACTCGGTATAGTTGACAGGTTCTCAATAAGACTTTTCTGATGAGATCCACGGTGGTATTTAAAAACCATGGTTTGATACTGTGCTAGAGGCCAGTGGAATTCATGGTAGCACAGTACAAAAAGTTCATTGCTAAGGTTTCAGAATTGCATTTTGATGTTCAATTGAAGAAATGGAATCTAATTCTCTGAAGAACCAGTCAAAATGTAAAATAGCCCCCCGATCCTCATTGTTTATACATACATACATATATATATATATAAAATTGCTTACTTTTTAAAAAAGATGTGTTTTAGCATGTAATGAACTTATTTCTTGAGGTTTTATTTTTTAAGTAAGGTAGTAAGTATTTTGAAAATTTTTCAGTTTCAATGTTCAGTATAGGGTTGGAGATTTAGCTCAGTGGTTCCAGAGCCTGCCTCACAAGCCCAAGGTCTCTGGTTTGATCCCTGGTAACCACATACAACAATACGAGGCGTGGTGACTCAGCCCATCAGCAATCAGTACCACACACCACATTGCTGGGTGTCGTAGCTCACACCTGTAATCCCAGCCCTCGGGAAGCAGAGGCAGGAGGATTGCTGAGTTTGAGGCTTGCCTGGGCTACATAGTGAGCTCAGGGCCAGCCTGAACTACAAAGCAAGGGTCTGTTTCAAAAAAAAAAAAAAAACATTCAGTACAGAAAACATAGATGCCTATCATCCACCACAAACAGGAACTTCTGAAGTCTTCATTTTTTTAAGACTGTGAGGGACTTGAAGTTAAAATGTGTAAGAGCCATAGCTGTGAAAGTTACAAGAAGAAATCATTGAACCAAGTTATTTAAAAATGAATTAGAAATTATAAGATATGAAGAATCCATCTTCAGTATTTTCAAATAGATTTTTAAATAATACGACTTCTTACAATTAGCATTTTGTTTGAATATAAATTGGTATGTCAATGGGTGCTTAGAAAGTCCTTTTCTTTCCCTCCCTAATTTCTCCTGTTTTTTTCAGAGGATGATTTTAATAAATGCTTTCAGGAATACAGCCCTTCAGTCATGGATCTCTGTGTAATGAGATGTTGAATGCAGATGTGTAGAGAATTGTGGTCAGTGTGAGATGTGTGAATTTAGAAAGTTATTCTGCGATCAGACACTTATTTATTAAATGAAGATCTACAGGCTTAAAATTGAACACTTCTTGAAGTATGATCAAAAAAAGTCACTTCTTCAGTGTAATTGTCAGGAGTACTTAACCTTTACAAGGAAATTCAATCATAACTATATTAAAATAAAAGAGAAAGTAATTTAAATTAGGTTTGCAGTTGAAATCTCATTGGCTTCCATCTTTAGATTCTGGTGAGTGCTTTTTAAGTTAGGTCTAACATTCTCTTTTTGATATATCTTCTATAGTAGCACTTTCTTCAGCAGCTTCTCCTGTTTTTGTGTGACTTCAGTAAATCACAAGAGAGACCTGACCCTTCTCCTTTTTGCCTGTTTCTTAACAGATGGGAATTCTGTAAGTTGATAGAAATCTTACTTTGCTCATTAGATTGTTCCTGAAGCTGCTTTCAGAGTGTCTGCCCATTCGTCTTGGGCTCAGCCTGGCTGGATCAGGGGAGGGAGGGATCTGCTGTGGAAGAAATTCTGAACACTTTCTCCCCCAAGTGCCCACACTTGGCCCTGGGTCTTGGCACCTTAGCTCTTTGCCAGTTTCTGGCATTTGAGCTGAATGGAACACAGGGATCCAAGTAGCAGCACCTCACTGCTTTTTGGTGGAAGCTTCACTGGCATCATGGACAAATGCACAAATGCCAGAACCGTCGGTCTCCGTGTGGATGCCTTTCCAGGTGAGCCCTACCATCTCAGGCCTTAATTGTGGGCACATGCAAGAGCTCCTGTCAATGATGGCAGCTGCTCAGCTCTATCTTTTTAAAAGAGTCTTATGGAAGTACAATTTACATGCTGTAAAATTGTGTTAAGTGTATAATTTAATGATTGACTAAGTTTACAGAGTTGTGTAACCATAACTACCATCAAATTTGCCACCTTTCTGTCACTCTAGAAGAGCTCATTTGCCTGTTTGTAGTCAGTTCTTGCTTCCACCTCCAGGCCTGGGGAGCCACTATTCCACTTCCTGTTTGTATGGATTTGCCTTTTCTGGACGTTTCACGTAAATGGAATCATTCACTCCCTGGTGAGGTGCGCTGATTTGGTTGCATGACTTAGCAGGTAGCTCCCTTTTATTGCTGAAATGAATCTCTTGGTGCAGAGAGACCATGCATTTTCCTGTCACTAGGTGATAAGCTTGTGGATAGCTACCACTTCAGGTGATTACAAATAATGCCACTGTGGAGCCTGTGTACACATCTGTGTGAACATTCAATTTCATGGGGAGGGGTCACCGCCAAGCAGTGGAATTGCAAGATTATGTGATAACGTGTGTTTAACATTTAGGAACCTGCAGATTTTAAAAAGTGGTTGTAGCATTTTTACATTCCCACCAGGGAATCTCAGGTGTCCACCTCTCCCATGAGCCATCTTGCCTGTGAGCTCTGGGGTGGGGAGCCATCACTGGGGAGGATCACAGACAGGGGCTGGAGAGCAGAGTCATGGAGACAGGTGCGTAGAGCTTTGTTACAGCTGGGCCTCACCTGTGCAGGGAAGATGAGGAATCTTGCTTTGTGTGGACTGTAAGCAGAGGTGTTAACACTTTTTCAGCCAGGAAAATAATAGGAGTGTTGCAACTTAGAATTACAGAGACTTTCTACATTTTATCTTTCTACTTGAATGTACTACCTTTTCCTTTTTTTCATTGCTGCCTTCTACAGATTATCACTATCCAAAATGCATGGGGCCAGAAATGTTTTAGATTTTGGAATGTCTTAGATTTTCGAATATTTCCATAGACTTTTGTGGTTTAGTATCCATAATCTGAAAATCCACTCAAAAAGTTTTAACGTTTTCCAGCACTATAGGAGGCCAAGGTAGGAATCTCACAAGTTTGAGCACCACCTGGGATATTTAGGAAGATGTTTTCTCAAAAAAAGACTGGAGGAGGCTGGGCATGGTGCCTCACGCCTGTAATCCCAGCACTTGGGAGACAGAGGCAGGAGTATTGCCGTGAGTTCGAGGCTTGCCTGGGCTATGTAGTGAGTTCAGGGCCAGCTTGAACTACAAAGCAAAGTCTTATCTCAAAAAACTAGGAAAAAAAGGACTGGGGAAAATTTTAAAAAGGATTGCGGATATAGCTTAGTTGCCCCTGAGTTTAATTCTCAGTGAGCCCCCAACCCCCAGAAAGAACACTTTTGGTGTGCAGATTAATGATTCTCAGTCTGTATTTCTTTCCTTTCCCTTTTTGCCTTTTTAAGAGTTGGCCTGTGTTTTATACACTGTATTTAATTTCAAAGGAGGAAAGGTGGTTTTGCGGGAACGGGAGCAGAGGGGCTATGACTATTCCCACGTTACACATGAAGAAACCTAGTCTCAGAGAGTCACAGGGACTTCTCTAGAATTACACAGGTAATAAATGCCAGATCTGCTAAACTCCAGAATCCCACTGTCCATGTCAGCTAGACATGGCTGTTCAGGGTCACGGCTCTGTCACCAGAAACTGTGCTACTGTGATGTCACGTCAGTGGAGACGGTGCTGCTTTCCGAAGCGCAGCACCGTGGTCACTTCCATAAGGCTTGTCATTGGTGAGGCCTTAATGGATGCTCACATGGATGTTTACAAAGGCTGTGTGCCTGTGTGTTTGTGAATATTGTAATGTGATTTTTTTTTTTTTTTTGAGACAGGGTCTCGCTTTGTAGTTCAGGCTGGCCCTGAGCTCACTATGTAGCCCAGGCAAGCCTCGAACTCAGCAATCCTCCTGCCTCTGCCTCCCAAGTGCTGGGATTACAGGCATGAGCCACCACGCCTGTCACTGTGGTATGTGGTATTGATTGCTGGTGGGCGTGAGTCTCTGCATCTAGCATTGTAGTGGTTTCTGGGGATCGATCTCAGGACCTTGTGCTTGCGAGGCAGGCGCCAGAACCACTGAGCTAATCCTCTGGCCCCTGTAGTGTGATATCTTAATCAAAAACCACCTTTCTCACCCAGGAAACATGGCGTGGCCCCTTCTGGCATTAGTTCTTAGAGATACCAAAGGGATCGCCCCAGAGCATGACTCTGGCACTCAGACTGGCCCATCCCCAGCCGGACCTCCTCTGTGTGCCCAGGCCCCAGTGAGCCATGTTCCTCCTCTTTTGTCACCCAGGCCAGGTTCTGGGGTCTCTGGAGCACCCCTGCTACCCACACCAGCCAGGGTCATCCCAGGCAGTCGCCTCTGAGCTGCTTTCCACAGAGACCCTGCGAGGGCTCTGCCCCAGCCCTTCCTGGCTTTCTGCCTCCCACCACCCGTGCCCTTCACAGGGGCACTGTGCTATGGCTCCTGCCCCTGGAGCCCTGGGAGAGGAGACTGCCTGAATCTATAGAGATCTCTGTGGCCAGCCCCCAGCTGACAGAAAGAACACAGACATGAGGTACCGAACCTCCGTTTCAGGTTGAGAGGCTTTATCTCAAATGCTTGGGGTCAAAAATGTGCAAATTCTGGGGGTTTTCAGACTTTGAAATGTTTGCGGACTCCTATTTTAACATCCTTAATGCAACAAGTTTTAATCTGAAATGCTTCCTAACCTGAAGGTTTTTGAGCATCATATCCACATTACAAACTTCTAGATTTTGAATTTTGAACCAGGAAATTTAGGTTGGATCTTTAATCTTACCAGAGATGTCAACAAAATTCTATTCATAGAATAGAAGCAATGTAATGTATACATTATAGTTATAAAGGCATCAATATTCTAGGCAGTTTTAGGAATAGATAATTTACAATTCAATTCAATTGCACCTTGAATACAGCCTAATATGAACTTGTGTGTTCTCTCAGGAAGGAAGATTTTAAATTAGATACCCTGTTTTTCTTCCACATCAAACACCCTTCCACATAGCCAATTGTCACTGCATACCTAAGTATCTGTTTTGATTCTGGGAACAGAACTCAGTGCCTTCCTTGTGTGTGCTAAGTAGGCTCTCAACCACCGAACTACACCCTAGCACCACCCCATTGTTATTTGTAATAACTACATAATATCCTGTTTACTGGCTCTATCATAATGTGACATTTTAACTTTATTAGATAATACAGACATATACATATATTTCATGCACCTAAATAACTGGGTTACTTTCTAAAATAGTTGTAGTCATAAGCAAATAGATGGGGTGTCTTCATCACCTTTGCTGGCTTACTTTAAAACACAACAAAACAAGAAACAACCTTTTGTTATCACTTTGTCTACATTCTCAACATCTGCAGTTACTTTTTCTTTCTACTCAAAAACTTTTACTCTTTGCTCACTCTCTGTAGAAACTAGCCTTGTCATTACGGTTAAGTGTACTGTTTTCTCTCTCTTCTAGAATGTATGTGTTGCTACTTCATCAGATCTGAAACAGGAATGCTTCTTACAGTCGACATCCTCGGCACCTTGCCCACCTAAGGGAAGGAAGCTTGACCCAGTTATCATTGCCGGACCCTTCCTGCTGTAAAAGGGTCTCACCACCCCCTTGTCACTCAGTCCAGCTATTTGTACTGGGAGCACCACAAGCAGTGGAGTTTTGGCTCACATTTAAATCCAGAGCTGAGACATCTTAGAAAATTCTGTGTTGATGTAACAGTGAAATTGTGATTGAAGAGGATGTAGAGTCAGATTTGTCACAACTGAATCCAGCATATGTCCCTGGCAGACAACCATCCTTCTTTTCTCCTTATAAAGCAGTGATGACGGTTGTGTGGGTGCTAAGAAGGGAAGAGGTACACCCCCGGGAGGAAGAAGAGCATCTGCAGCAGGAACATTCCTGCAGAGGGGTTGCCAGTGATGCCTGCTGCCAACAGTGCCCTTAACTTAGGAGAAAGCCCATGGGGCAGTCGTAGTTGGAGCACAGGATTCCCAGAGCTAGAAGAGATAACTCAGTAGTGACTCCTAAAAGGAAAGAACCGAAGTGCAGCTTGCAGTTAGTTTACTGTTACAAGTTAATTTCTAGCTATATGAAGTTTACTAAGGAAATAAAATAATGGATTTAACCAAATAAGGAATGCAGATGGAACTAATATCTTTGGAGAGGCCTCAAAATTCTCTTCTCTGTCCTAGTAGGGCTAAAAAAATGTCAAGATCAGGATCCCTGATCTAATGAAAGTTGTATACTTTCTAACCCACTCCTCATAAGTTTTGTAGCCCATGCTGCATAGCAACTTTCAATGTGACATGTAGTCTTAAACATTAATTGGAGTAATAAAGAAGACACTGATAACAAAATGAAGTTATAGGGCTAGGTACCCTCTTGTCAGATTATAACATTAATATGCATTTAATACAATATTCCTATTTCCATCTAATTATTAAATCAGTTATGTCTTAAAGCTAAGACACTTGATATTACTCTATGGTTAATAATAGTTTCCCTTTTAACATTCTTAGAATTGCAGTCATTTACTGTAAATATGTTGTCAGTTTACTTTTTTTTTTTTTTTTTTGGCTATACTAGGGATTGAACTCGGGTCAATTTACTTTCTTAACCATTTTTTTTAAAGGAATGAAAACCAAGGTTAGTTTTACTAACCATGGCAGATGTGAGAAAATTTTATGTAACAGAAAAAGAGGAAGCCAGTTATTTGGCAAGAGGGCAGCATTTAGAAGGTGCTTTTATCTTTGTAGGGATAAAATCACAGTTCAGCGAAATGACAGGCATGCTGTGTAAAACAGCTGGGCTTTCTTTAAGGAGAAGCGGGGTGGATGCGTGAACTGGCAGAATGGACCCCACTTTGGAGATCCAGCCTGTTTCTCATTGGATTCTGCAAGATCTGGGTTGGAATTCCAGGCTTCTGTCTGTGATTTCGAAGCAGACATCCCTGTTGCTATTCCCAGAAGAGGGAGCTGGCATTACAAAATCATTTGCCTACCCACTTTGTGAGCTGCTGTCAGTAAGAAAGAGCTTTTCAGCTCAACATGTGTTTCACTTCTCCTCTGTCTGTCTCATTTCAAAGTATGTTAAGTTCTGAAGTGTCCGGAACAACAGCAGAAGAAAGATCAGTATGAGACAACACCTTGCTCACAAGTGCTCGTGGGCTGTGGCTCGCATCCTGTGTCTGCGGAGCAAGCCCAGAGGCAGGTGCGCCTGCCCTTCCTGCATTGCTCAGGTAGCTTCACCTGCATTGCTGCCACTGCACCTTCCACAGGAAAAGCCTGAGAAGGTAAAACCTTGAGTGCACAGCCCAGGGTGTGGGATTAACGGCCTATCTAGACGCTTCCCAGAGCTTGAGTTGTTCAGGATTGAACCTAGGTGGTTGATCCTGTGGGAACCCACTCGCCCTCTGCCTGCAGGGATCTGAAGTACTGTAGGGCCGCCTGCCCTTTTCTGCCCACCCCCATTCTAATTCACCTTTTACATTTCTTGAGTAATGCATGTTTGATTAGTAGGTGAAGCGTTGAAGGATACCGAATGAAAAGTGAGAGGGAGGTGCCAGCGACATCCTGAGACGTGAAATCCTTCCAGATTTGTATGTATCTGTGAACCTTGTACATACAGATACAGTTTGCTTTTACTTAACAAAGGATTAGCTTCATGTATTTCTCTGCAGCTTCATTTTTCCCCCCCTTAACTGTCTTGAATGTAAGATGTTTTCTTACAACAGAGGGAATTTGAGAGTAAGCTCTAGTTTTTCCTCTTGATAAAGATGACTTGTGAGTACAGTCAGATTTAGCAAATAAACTCACAGGCTGCTCAGTTAAATTTTAATTTCAGGTCAACAGGGAATAATTTTATATGCAGAGGCCCCATGCAATATTTGGAATATATATTAAAATAGTATTTATCTGAAAGGCAAATTTAACTGGGTGGCCTGGATCTTAATTGTTACATAACTATGTATAAGTAGTTGCTTGGGGTTGTTCTTGTTCTAAGAAAGAAAATTCATGCACAGGAACTCCAGATGGAGGGGGTCCCGTTTCCTGAGAAAGCAGGTCTTTGGGCCCCACCAGCACTCAAACACCTGGATGTGGGGCTGCCTGGCACCCAGCACTCGCCAACTGCCTCTCTGAGAACTGGCAGAGCTGGGCTGAGACCGGAGCCTCTCTCCTTCCACCACCTCAGGTATCCAAAGGAGCTACCGGAAGTTGTGTGGGTGATACCAATTAAACTTTTTAGAACAAATGGCTGTTATTTGTAGGAATTTGCAATGCAAAGAGGCAGTCTTTCAAGCAATGCATTTGCAGTTAGAGTGAGCTTTTAAGATTCTTTGAAGGACTAAATGTTTATGAAATTCAAATAGGGGTGCCAATCTGCACAATAAAGGGGCTCTCCGTGGTGTTTTTTAAAATCAACTATTTTGTAGATGTAAATATATTCCATAATTAGTGAGAAGTAACTCGCTGGGCTGGCAGAGTTTATTCCTATTATTCTTATTTAAAACAGCTGTGGCCGGAGAGCTGCATCTGCTGCGGGAGAGCACAAAGCCCGCAGGACGGGATGGCTCAGACGTGGCCGACGCCGCTCCCCCAAGGACAGCGCCCCCCCCCCCCATGCAGACTGTCTTCGCGGAGGTGTCACCGTCACCCCAGGCCTCTGAATGCCAGCGAGGGGGGCTTCAGGATCTGTGCCAGGACACAGATGCGTGCCAATGAGATCAGCGGGGAGGGCTTGGCTGCCAGCTTCGTCCAGACCCCCCAGCTCGGCCCTGTCCTGAGGGCCCTGCTGCCCGGTGGCGCACAGCCCAGCGCGGAGCACTTGTCCTGCTGCGCCCGCAGGAGCAGCTGCGAGGCCGGAGTGCGTGCCCTGCCCGGCCGAACCTCACCATGTGGCAGGCCTGGACGTCGGCCCACAGCAGGGCCCGGCTTCGGTGCCGCCTGCCAAGGAGCCAGATGCTGCCATTGGAAAAAATTGCTTCACAATTTGAAATCTTGGTCCTTTGATCATGTCTCAGAGAAGATGCAGAGGAGAGGTTCAAAGCGGCGGTTTGAAAGACGCCCGCTCCTTGCCTCCATCAGCGCCTATTATGCTGTCTCTAGTCGGGAACAATCCTCTTGATGTTTTCATTTTTGCTACCAAGTAATTCCCGCCTGCCTGGCCCTCTGGAGCCCTCGGTGGAGTACAGGGGCGGGAGGGTAGGAAAGGAGGGTCCGCAGCCAGCCCCTGACCCCTGGCCGCGCCCTCCTGGGCCTTAGGGCCTACGGGGTCTCTGTCCCAGCAGCTCTTCCCGGTGAACCCTGGGACTCGTGGTTGTCTGTCAGCGGGTGCTCCTGCAGTGTGAGTGGCACCCTCCACCCTCACAGGCAGCGCTGGTTGGCATTCACTTCCTGGTCCTGCTGCCCCCAGCTCCCCCTCACTCCCCGGAATCAACCCTACATACTGGGCTGGGTCTCATTTTTTCTTAAACATGAAGTGGGAAGGATCATATTTTTAAGACAGCTGCATTTTTTAGATTTACCAAGGAAAGGCAAAGCCATGTAGTTAAGAGTGGAACAAATCCTCAGACAGGCTCACTGGATGAGGTGTCAGGAGAAGCCCTAGGCCCTGTGAAGCCGACTGGCTTGCCCCAGGTGTGGGAGCGAGTAGGGAGGGAAGGAGAGGAACGTGGGCCTTTTGGGGGGTTTTGGGGGGAGGAGTTGCTTCTTTGCTCTGATGTTGTCTAGTCCTTTCTCTGCCTTTGGTGCCTGCCTCTTCTTCCACCTTGACATTGTGTTATAGGTCCTGCTTGAGAATAGACTAAGGTCTTTTTCACTCAACAGACACTTGGTAACAGTTGCCTTATTTCTAGAAAGCATTTTGTACCATCTGTAAGCATGTCTTTGTAAGGTTGGTAATTTGTACATGCTAAAGCAGCATGTAAGGCCTAATATGTGAAAGTTGTTGCAAACTCACAAATCAGAGAAGGCCAGCGCTGTGTCTGTGCTTGCTGCTGATAGATGCAGGTCAGGGCTCTGGCTGGGTGTCCTCCTCATGTTCACTGGCTGTGGTCTGGGTAGACAAGGCCAGAACCTCTGTCCTGTTCACATTTCATATTGACAAGTTAATACCAGTGATCATTGGCTTGCAGAGCTGTCATTTGTACAGCTCATTATGCTCACAAAGGAGTTTTGTGTGTGCTGTAGCCTCCCCTCACCCCAGCGGCCTATGGGCACCTGTCTCATTTCCCGTGGACCAGGATGAAAGACATGGAACTCCGCCAACCTGTGTTGGTCAGATTTCCAGGATGAGATTATAACAGTAAGAGGCAGCACTCTCAGATTTCTGGACTAAAGGAGTGGAAGGCTGAAACAGGAGGAGGCTTAAAAATATTCATTGCAAGGCCGGAGGGTTAGCTCAGTGGTTCCAGCACCTGCCTCGCAAGCGCAAGGTCCTGAGTTTGATCCCCAGTAACCACATACAATGCTGGGCGTGGAGACTCACGCCCACCAGCAATCAATAAATACCACATACCACAGTGCCTGGCATGGTGGCTCATGCCTGTAATCCCAGCACTAGGGAGGCAGGGACAGGAGAATTGCTGAGTTCGAAGCTTGCCTAGGCTACATAGTGAGGTCAGAGCCAGCCTGAACTACAAAGCGAGACCCTGTCTCAAAAAAAAAAAAAAAATTCATTGCAGAGCTTGAATCCTGGAGGCAGCTAGACCATGAAGAGCCCTGTGTTCTGTGTGTGGCAGGGAGCAAAGCGGGAAGGTAGGAGGAAATGAGAGGGTGGTGCGCTCGGGGCTCTGTGAAGGCAGATCCGAACAGAAGTTATCGGGAAACAGTTGAGACTTAGGTGCAGTTCCTAAAGAACGCGACAGCGTCTGTATCCATGGTACCCATAAATAGGTCAGGTGGCACAGCAAGTGGGAGGTCTCTTTACTAATCTTCAGTGGGAGATAGAAGCAAAATAAATCCAGATAGGGAAGGCTACCAGAGCCTCCAGAAAGAAATGCAGCCTACTAAGTTCAATTCTTATTACCAAAACACAAGATCAGTTAGTGTGGTAAGCTGCTAAATTTGCAGCCCTTTGTGGCAGCCACAGTAGAAACGCGGTCCTTGGGAAGGAGCGCTACAAAGCATCCTGCAGAGTCAGTGAGGTCATATTTTCCTGGGCCTGAGAAGACTTACTGTAAGTAGGTAAGCTAGTTAGGCACACATCTTGCAGGGAGATAGGCTGGCCCTGGAAAAACCCACAAAAGTGCCAATTTGGAGGTTAGTGTTGCTGGAGGAAAAAACTACCCCACCCACCCTCGGAGGATAAACAGCAGTGATTGATATTCTAAGTAGGTGCCAGTCTCTCCTAAAAAAAATTCTTATACACTTGCTACATGACTTGATTTTTCATTGAATCCCCATTTAATATTATCTGAGTAACTATACTTGTAATCTTACTGGTTGATCATAGTTTTGTACATTTTGGGGTTTCTCACTATACCAGTATTATCTAAGCAATTGTATTTGCAATGTTACTGGTTGACTGTCATTTTGTCCAACCTTAAACCCACCTCACCTTGTGGCTTTGCTCCATAAAAGCCCCCAGGGAGTGAGGTGGTGGGTCACTCCCTCGAGTTCCCCTCCCTCTCCCTCTCTCTCTCTCTCTCTCCCTCTCTCTCTCTCCCTCTCCCCCTCTCTCTCCCTCCCTCCCCACCTCAAGCAAAAGCTTTCTTTCTCAATAAAGTTTTTCCTACTTTTACCCTCCATCTTTCCTAAAGTACATTCTTTGATTTTAGAGAACACGAGCTCGCATTGCGGGTGTCTAGCAGGTCAGGATCGAGGCCCTGTATCAGAGGGCACTGCAGGTCTGGACCTTGTGGAGAGGGTTTCCGCCCTGGAAAGTGGAAGAGTCTGAGCTCTGTGACACATACTTGGGCAAACCGGTGCCTTTCCTAGAAGGGGCGTCCCCTTGCACCGGCCTCCCCACCCACCGTGGGGTGTGGTTCAGCACCTGGCTCTCGCAGTACAGGAGATGGCTTGCGTTCAGTGTGTGCGCGCATGGAAGATGTGTTTTCTGGGTCTCAGCTGCTTATTGGACGTTGGTGTGTGTTCACTTTCAGAGTTCACGGTCAGTAAATGCTAATCAAGCAGTAGTTTGACTGAGAGCGGTGCGCTTCTTTCTTACATTCTTGGCATCTGTGCGACCTGAAGCAGGTTTGCTTTGCACCCTGCACTTCCCGTGGGGGAGTGTCTGAAGGCGGGAACAAGTCCTGCCCAGCACAGACCACCCCTCCCTTGGTATTTGACGCTGGCATCTTTCTGTAGCGTGACCTCTGCCCCATTGGAGTTCAGGGGCCGGAATCCTTTCTGGAATGGTCCTGTCCTGTCAGCTGACAAATAATTACCTTTCACATGGAAATACTTGGCCGAACACAGCTAGGATGCCATCGGATGGCCACGTGATTGTTCTGCATGCTCAAGGACAGTTGCAAAGCACTTGTGACGGCAGACTGGTTGTTTACCACTAGTTGGGAAGCCTTTTAAAATGCAACCTATTAAACTTATACTGATAGGTAAATACACGCTTTCCCCAAATTGTAAAAAGAAGTGGGGAATTGAAATCAATAGATCACAGATAGGCAAATACTGGATCTTCTCGTTGATATGAGCACCTGTAGATGCAAATGAGCTCTAGAAAGTATGACAGTCTTTGTAGAATGGGAAATTTCCAAAGGAAATTTGGTGTGGGGATGTAATGAGGGGAAGGAATAAATATGATTCTCAAAGAAAATAAAAGAGCATGTATATAGGGGGTGGGGAGGTGTGGGTGGGTGGGTGGGGACATGGGTAAAAATGAGAGTTGACTGTGTCATATATTGGTACAAATTCCCCAATGTTACGTGTGATTGTGAGATGTATGTAAATTGTACCAATAAAGAGTTCAATTAAAAAAAAGAAATGGGGAAAAAGCAGGATAATCAAGAATCATCCATACGTCTTATCTAGATGAGGGCTGAGATGCACAGGGGCCTTAGTACCGGCACTTGCAGGCCCAGCACACCCACCGGGATCTCCCCCGTGTGCTCGTAAAAAGATATCCAAGGATGTTCATAGTAAGTGCGATTTGGTGACATCACACATGTCCAGCAGCAACAGATGGATTGATTGTGACGTCTTTGTTCAGTGGAATGAACAGAAATGAGGATGAATGAACTACATATACATGCATGGTGGGTGCATCTGTGGTGGGGAAACTAGTAAGACAAGATGGGTAAGAAGGGGGGATGCAAAACTAGGCACTATAAGAGTTCCTTTATTTATAGTTCCAAAAGGAAAAAAACACATAAAACCGAGATGTCATGTTTCAGGATCGCGGTTACCCTTGAGGCATGGGGTGATGGTGACCCAGAGGGACCGCACCCAGGGGGACTTCTGTGTTTTCATCTGGGGTCTGGCTCACGTAAGAATTAATGGAGCCAGAACCTTGTGACTCATACACTTGGCGGAACGCATCCTGTACTTGAATTTCACGTCAGTGCTGAAGTAACAAATGTAAGCTACATGTTCTGTTGACATGGTTCCTGGGGGTAGGTTTTCAAAACAGATATTCTTCAATAACTTTTTCATAATTCCATGTCTTCCTAGCTACAACTCACCTATTCCAAGTTAAAGCTGTGCCCATTATTTGGGGAGTTCTGAGGTTGTGTTGGAGCAAAAGTGAGGTAGTAGGACTTACCTGACCCAGATGCCGCCCATAAGGAGGGTATCTGTAGGGTGAAGCCATTCTCTTTACCGTTCCTGTGTACCCACAGTTCTAAATAATGTCACTGATAAAATCTCCCACAAATCCTTTGTTCTAAGTCCTAATTAGTTGAAGGTATTGTATTTTTATTTTACATGTGCAAAATACATATATATGTTCATTAGCTTTTCCCTTTGGAGTCTCTGTGTTTACAATTTTAAACAGCTGAAATAGGGTGCTAATTCATGATTTAAATAATGATCCACTCAGGTTGTCACATTTGCTAGGTTTGCCCCTGCTGTCGGATAACTACTGACTTGGAACGATGGAAATGTGTCAATTGGGAAACCAGGAACTCGGGATCCTGCTAAATATCAGTGTAAATTTGGCTAATGATTACTATGTGTATCAACAGTTTAGTTTGTATCCTTTAAGTAACTTGAGGTAGATACTTTTTATAGAACACAAGGTCTTTGCTTGAGCCTTTTTTATTTTGACACAGGGTCTCACAAAATCACTGACTTGCCTTAGCCTTCAGGAGGCTAAGCTTACAGTCTATGCCATGCATGGGGCTGAGATTGATACTTTTTTTTGGAGACAGAGTCTCGCTTTGTAGTTCAGGCTGGCCCTGCACTCACTGTGTAGCCCAGGGAAGCCTTGAACTCAGCAATCCTCCTGCCTCTGCCTCCTGAGTGCTGGGATGACAGGCGTGAGTCACCACGCCCTGTGAGATTGATGCTTTCTGAATAACCATTTCACTCTTGCACTTCCCTGTCTCCCTGCCCCCATGGTTAATTTCCTGTGTTCCCTCCCACATGTCCCTTCATACACCAAACACCAAGTGCTTGGGTTGTTGACCAGTTTTTCAAAAGTATTTAATATTTTTAAAAGTGTGTTTAAATTACCATATTAAGTTGCAGTGTTACAGCACATTATTACTTCTTTTCAAAGCTGCAAGTTTCTTAGTTGAAAAAAGAAAGAATAGTTGCCAATATCCACTTTTCCTGCTCAACATAAATTTGTTATTACTGCCTTGTTGGAAAACATTCTAAATACTCACCCATAGACCATAACTGACAGGCATCCGTACCGCAGAACAGCGTGCAACCCTGAAAAAGTGCAGTGGTCTATAATTTTAAAACGACTGCCCTGCTGTACTTTTCAAGTTTTAAGATAGATCATTATAAAGCAAGATTTAGAAAAGTGAATATAGTTGTGCTTTTGTGCAAAAACCTATATGTCCTTGAATATGGCTGAGTATCTTTAAAAGGGGCTGTTAGAGATGGATACCCCGGTTACTTCTTGGTAGGTGGACAGATCTAAAGCCATACACCAGTTTCACAATTTCTTTCCCCTTCGCTTAGCTTTTGCTTACCCTTTTTTTTAAAAACCTGAGACTGTTTGACATGAGCTACGTGATAGTAGGAAGAGTGTATAAGTCCCAGCCCATAAAAAGAGCATCATTAATCACCCCACCCCTGCAAACACCTGACACTGCGGGGCTGCACGTCCCAGGGCGTGGTCAGGGGCCCTCGGGTGCCCCGATGGTCAGTCCAGAGGTCCAGGCTCCTGGCACCTGGATGTCCAGGCAGCTTTTCTCTCTGGCTCCTGCAGCCAGTTTGGAAAGTTCAGGTGCAGATCGCTGCTGAGGAAAGGCTTCATTTCCCACTTCGCTGCTCCTCCATGGATCCGTAGCTTGAACCTTTGAAAGAGGCAGGAATGCACCTGTGGGTGTGTTTATTTATTTATGACTGATGCCCTAGGCAGGTCCCGAGAGGAAAGCGTGAGGGCGTGTGCAGCGTTTATGGCTGGTGTGAAACCAGACAAGTGCAAGTAGAAGCAGATTGGAAACCAGTAAAAGTAGCTGCACACTGGCTGTTGGCAGCACCTGGAACAAGGAATTACTGTAGTCCAACCCTAAATGGAGCTTGGGATTTCTTGGCACATGAGGTGAAAAGGGGAATATATAGAGAATATATGGTCCTCTCCTTGAGAGCGAAAACAGTGACACCTTGCCAAAGGGGATGGACACGTTCCAAATGCTTAATGCAATAAAGAAATACAATCTTTATTTAAAACTATATAGGATATAAACATATGTAGGATGCTTCGTAGCTGTATGGTGGCTCGTATCTGACAAGGTATTGAAATTAGCTAGTCTGTATGCACCAGACCTCACAAAATAGAAACTCCCCTCTGAGTCAGGTCCACCCACTTGTCTCAAGAGCCCCACTCTGTTACTCCATGTACTGCCGTCTCATTCTCCAAACTGCAGCCAGAGATGCCTCTTTGGATCCGATCTCATTCGCTTGGAGCTGGCAGCCTTTGCTGCTGTCCTCTCGGCGTGGACTTCCTCAGTCCCTTTGGTCTCGGTGGGCCTGACCCTCCTGCCTCCCGGGTCCACTGCTGTACTCTCTCCATTCCAGCCCCCACCCCCACCCCGTCACAGTCCTGCCTAAGCAGGGCTCCTGCAGCCTAAGCAGGGCCTCTTGCTTTGGTTCCAAGCTGTGTGCCCACTCCCCACCCCCATACCACCCCTGTTCCTCTCAGGGCAGGCTTCCCCCGCACCTCAGGCCTTCCTTACTAAATCCTGAGCCCCAGCCTTTGCTCACTTCCTTGCCCAGCTCTCCCCGCGGCCTGGGTGTGGGTGGGGATCGGCAGGTAATTAGGGACAGCCCGTATCTGCAGCTCCATAGACCAGGTGGTTTATAAAGAACAGAAATCAGTTCTTCACATTTTTGGAGTCTGCAAAGGCCAGGTTCGAGGAGCCGGTGTCTGACGAGGCCTCACTGCAGCCTCATACTAGAAGGCAAGTGGGTAAGAAAGAGAGCTTACTTCGAGGCCTTTTACAGGCGTTACTCTCCTTGTGAAAGCAGAAGCCTAAATACCTCCCCAAAGGCCCTGTCCCCAGCACTGTGGCTTTGGGGATTAAGTTTCCAACACACAAATTTGGGGAACACGTTCAGGTCATAGCAGGGACCTAAATAGTGCCGTGGCCCCATCTCCAGCAGACCTTGTACCCTGCAGGGACCATGCCCAGTCCACACCCTTACTACCCTCACGTGGGAGCTGGAACCACGCGGTCTGGGCTCCGGCAGCCCTTCTCTGCACCTTGCCACACTGACCATCCCATAATTATCCCCTTGTCAGAAGCAGTGCCTTTTATTGCCTGCACTCTGGTGTGTTTGACGTGGTCTGTACCATCCACCCGCGTGGTAGTTCTTTTGTGTACCTCTCTCCCACGCCATGGTAGGCTGTAGCCAAGTGCTATCCAGGATGTAACAGGAGCCTCCCAGAGCAGGTACTTGAGAGAAATGTGTGGAATGCAAAGCACTTGTTTAGCATCTTCCAGTAGCTTTTGTTTGACACGTTTAACACATGGCTAGTTGGCTGTGGAGTCTCCTGTTCTTTTCAGTCTGTCTAAAAATTA
Organism: Thryonomys swinderianus; assembly: GCA_004025085.1. NCBI lineage: Eukaryota > Metazoa > Chordata > Mammalia > Rodentia > Thryonomyidae > Thryonomys > Thryonomys swinderianus. The sequence continues at coordinate 73,873 of PVIC010001090.1, forward strand.
AAGAGTATGAATTCATGTCCTGCTCTCTGCATGCCTCTCAGAAACCTGTGAATATTTTATTGCAAGAAATGGTGTTATTCTGACACCAAATACAAGGAAGTGAAACCGAAGAGACCCGAGTAGCAGGTCGTTTACAGGAAGGACGTCACAGGTCAGCACCCTGTGGAAAGCGGCTGCTGGACCCTCGCCAGCAGAAGAGCATCTGAGCCACCACCCCGCCCCCGGGCAGGCGTCTTGCCCTGTGTGCCCTGCCTGCCCTGTGTATTGCTTGTCACCATGACACCTGGGGTGAGACAGTAACCCTCCCATTTCCTTCCCAACAGGCCGACTTAAACTGCAATATTCAAGATGACGCTGGAGCTTTTTACGGTGTAACCAGTCAGTACGAGAGCTCTGAAAACATGACGGTCACCTGTTCCACCAAAGTCTGCTCCTTTGGGAAGCAAGTAGTAGAAAAAGTAGAGGTAAGTTGGCCTCCGCGGACCAGAGCCCTCCTCCAGGGCAGCCGCTGCCTTCCCGCTAGGTTTGCGGGGCAGAGAGTTGCACTGTGCTGTCTTCTCCTTCCCGTCCTCCGCTCTCAGTCTTCCCTGTGTCGCCTCTAAAGGCAGAATGATTTGCAAGCACTTGACAGCAGGTAGGAAGTGTCGCAGCAGCCCTCTCTGTTGTGTATGACGTTGGCCCTGTCCAGCCGCCAGATCACCTTGGTGTGAGACTTCCTGGGGGCTCTGGGAGGGAAGTGGGTCGAGATGGGCCTTGGCACACCCAGGACCGGGCCCTGATTGGCATCTGCCTTCTAAAACTCTGACATCTTGAGTTTGACGTTGCTGCTATTGCCAATTCCACTCTTCCTTTTAGTTGTTTTAAATACATTTAGTTCTATATTAGGGTTCCTTACAACTCTACGTTTGCTGTCTTCTCTCCCATTAAAGAACTTTGTGTTTGTGTTATCAGGATTTATTTTGTTGGTCAACTGATGGTCGTACTGGGTACTGAACCCAAGACCTTTGTACTGAGCTTCATTCCCAGCCTTTTTTTTTTTTTTCTTTTGAGACAGGGTCTCGCTTTGTAGCTCAGACTGGCCCTGAGCTCACTATGGAGCCCAGGCAAACCTGGAACTCAGCAATCCTCCTGCCTCTGCCTCCTGAGTGCTGGGATCACAGGCATGACCCATCATGCCTGGCTCCCACCTTTTTTTTTTTTTTTTAAACAGAGCTTTGCTAAATCGCCCAAGCTGGGCTCAGATTTGTGATCCTCTGCCTTAGCCTCCCAGAGTGCTGGGCTTTGCTGTTGGCATTTCTTTTAAATCTGTGCTTTCAGTGTCTTCTATCCACCCACATCGGTCCTTGTGAGTGAGTAGTTTTTATTTGCAGCAGGTCCAGACCTTGTAGGACCAGAGTCTGGGCATCCAATCAGAGGCTTTGTGCAGCCCTGGGAAAGAGGACACCTGCGCGGAGTGTTTTTGTTAGGACCTGCCCTCTGCTGGCCCGACGCAGGAGGGGGTTTAGGACAGTGGGGGCGGCAGGGATGGGATTGTCCCTTAAGGGCAGGGATTGGAGCTTACCTGAAGTAGAGTCAGTGAGAAATTGGGAGTGGGATTCAGAAACGGACTAGAGGTTAAGAGCAGACAGCATGGAAAGTGAGACTCATGCTTCTGAACTGCCGAGGTAAAGAAAGGCGCCCTGAGGGAGTAGGGGCGATTTCAGGTGCCAGCCTAGAACTTGAGAGACCGGAGTTGCAAGTGCGCACCCTGCGTGTTGGGGTAGCCTGTGTGACAGGTCTGGAAGACCTCCATGGTGAGGAGGAGGAAACAGGTACCCGCCGTGGATGGGACTGGTTAGTAAACGGTGCCTGTCGGACAGTGTATGTGAGAAAGGTGAGCTGCACGGTGACTCGTGTTCCCAGATTTCAGCTGAAACTCTTTGGAAGTTCAGAGATTGGGGAGACCAATCTCTGCTGTGGACCAAAGAGATCCCAGACATTTTCATGGAGAGGTAGCGGGACTACAGCAGGTGGGATTTCACAGTAGAATGTATGTCTTCCTTTGGTGTGAAATAGACTCTTAGTATTTTTCTTTGCAGTTGATAAGTGTTTGTGTTAGTCATTTCTCATCGGACCCATCCTTCCGAGTGAACAAGTCTGTCCCCTGTGAGGCACCATATATCCTGGCAGCTGTCCCTGGGCTCTCTTCTCTTCCACCTCTTTTTGTGTCTACAAGTCCCAGTACCTGGGGTTTTCATCACAGAGGCTTTCAGGGAGGTTCTGGCACTGGTAAAACACAAGTCAACCTCACCGTTCTTTTTTCCCTCTGTGGATTTTCTGAGCTAATCACCAGCATTTATATTTTAAAATAATGGGAACATTTTTAAAACGTAAAGAGAAATAAAAAATTTGAATAGTGATTGCATTAGGTTTAGATGTTTGGGATAGGAATTGATACATTATTAATACTAAAACTTTCCTAATAATCCTATTCACATTTGTGTCTTATTTGGGTATTTTAATTTGTATCTTGTCAAGATATATTCTTCAATATATAATATATAATTGGTTGCAATTTTATGTTTCTAGATTCATTTATTAGAACAGAGAAGAACACTTGGATTTTTATAATCTATCTGTATTGAAGATTCATCTCAATATGGATTCCTAACTGATTCTCTAGTAGTTTTTCCTCCTACATTCTTAAGTTTTCTAGTATATAATCTTAGTGACAGAAAAGGAGAAGAAGCCTTAATGTCTTCCAGTGTTTGTGTCAGGTTTTGGATTATTATTTTCTCATTTTTGGCTTGTTAGTCCTTCGATACAGTCGTATAAAGAAGCAGTAATGGTAGATCTCCTCGTACAGCTATGGTGTTAGAGTTTGGCATTTTGCCATTTAGTATTTGCCTTTTATACTGCAGTGCTTTCTTTTCTGTTGTACCTCGGATTTGTATTAGGAGGTATGGCTAAATTATCTTTGCAAATGCCTTTGAGCAGCTCTTGCCACATGATTTTTCCCCAGGTTTTTCACATACGTTGAATCAACACAGCTTGTGAATGTGAATGCACCACATTTTATAGAAAGACTCACTTTAAAGATGCTGCTGCCTCCACAAGCCTGTATTTCACAGAGGATGTTTATATCACATAAGGGGTTTTAATTAGGCTGTACTTTGATTTTTTTATAATCTCTATCAAATTTCAGTGTTGAATATACATTTGCTTCATAAAAAGAATTGAGATGCTTATCTTTTTGGGGACCTAGTAGAATTTAAATAACACTGATAATAACTATTCTTTGAAGTTATGTAAAGCTTACCTGTGAAACAGTTTGATCTTCATGCCTTTTTTAAGCATCTTTTTTTTTTAGACAGGGTCTCACTTTCGTAGTTCAGGCTGGCTCTGAGCTCACTATGTAGCCTAGGCAAGCCTCGAACTCAGCAATCCTCCTGTCTCTGCCTCCCAAGTGCTGGGATTACAGGCGTGAGCCACCACACCTGGCTAAGCATCTCTTTTTAATTAATTAACTTTAATGAACAAATAAAACTAAATATATTTATCATGTACAGTGTGATATTTTGAAATATTACATACACTGTGGCATGGTTGAATTGAGCTAATTCTCAGATGTAATTAATGCCTCTTTTGTGGTGACAGTACTTCAATCTTTGCATGACATATTTTGAGAACCAACAGCTGAGTGTGAGTGGAGTCACCATCATTATAGTAGGTCCCTGAGCTTACCCTCCCTGACTATTAACAGCATGTCCTTTGTCATCTCCATGTTCTTTCCAGTGGTAGGTCACTGAACATCCAGTCCTTTCCACAGTTAGTGTTCTCCGAACATTCCCTATGTTTTTAGGGCTCAGTATCTACAATCTGTCTTTTCTGGGGAACATCACTGCTTTGTTTGCCCTAAAGTTATGTGAAGCGGCCTCTTCTTTTTTTTTGAGACAGGGTCTCACTTTGTAGTTCAGGCTGGCCCTGAGCTCACTATGTAGCCCAGGCAAGCCGCCACGAACTCAGCAATCCTGTCTCTGCCTCCGGAGTACTGGGATGACAGGCGTGAGCCACCACTCCCGGCACTGTGGTATGTGGTGCTGATTGCTGGTTGATTGTTGGTGGGCATGACTCACCACACCCAGCATTGTATGTGGTTACAGGGGATCAAACTCAGGACCTTGCGCTTGCAAGGCAGGCTCAGGAACCACTGAGCTAAATCTCCGGCCCAAAGAGGCCTCTTCTAATCTCCACTGCGATGACTGATTTTCTTCTTTTCTTTCATCTCCTTAAAGTATGTGAAAAGTTTATTTTGTCTTTTTCAAGAAGTAGTTTTTAAATGTATTCTGTCCACACTTTAAATCTATATTTCATTGATTTGAGCTTTTATCACTATTAATTTCCCATTCCTGGTTTTCTTTTTATTTCTTTGTGGTTTAGTTTTCTTTTGTAGGTTTTATTTAATTGTTTAATGTATACTTAGTTATGCAGTTTTTCATTATTAATGATGACATCTGAGACTGCTTCAATAACTTTCATCAAGTAAAGTTAATTTTGTCCCATAAGTTTAGATGTAGTTTTCGTCTCACTGCTCTTTAGGGAGTTTGCAATGTCTTTTCATTTTTTTTCCCCCATGGATAGTTACTTGGAAGCATTTCTTATATTTAAGCACTTTGTTGGGGTCTCCATACGTCATGTAGTTGAGTCCTTTCCTCCTTCCTTTCTTATTCCTCTCATCCAGGGCCTCACACTCAGTGCAAAGTAACCAGTTTTTCCTGAGGCTGAGAAGTTAGTGATACTATTTTAGGCTAGGAGGACTTATCACAGGGAAGAGAGATTTCTTCAGGCTCTGTGAAGAGTTTTGACTTCCTGAGGCCTGTCCTCATTGATCTCCTTCAGGAGATACTAGTTTGCCCACCAGCCTGTAAACATTGTGTACTACCAATGTACTAATTAAAAAAAAAGTCAATCAAAATATTCTTTAACCTGCCAACTTTTTACCTATTTTAATTCCAGAAAAATAATAGATTGTATATATGGAGTAGATTGGTTTTGTTTTGTTTTGTTTTAAGCTAAGTAACAAACATTGTTTAGGCTGGAAAGGGCAGAGCAGCAAGTGAACATCATTGCCAACAAGCTCTAGCTTGCCACCTGCGTATCAACAAAATTTGGGCATCAAAATGCATCAAGTACAAAACTGAAGGGGTTTCAGAGCAGTCGAGTGCCAAGGTAGACTGCAGTGGCTGCTTCTGCTATTTTGAAGTGATAAATGTAACCATGTTCAAACCCACTTGTCCTCACAGACGGAGTATGCAAGGTTCGAGAATGGCCGATTTGTATACCGAATAAACCGCTCCCCGATGTGTGAATATATGATCAACTTCATCCACAAGCTCAAACACTTACCGGAGAAATATATGATGAACAGTGTTTTGGAAAACTTCACAATTTTATTGGTAACGGTTTTGTCTCTTTCCTGTCTCGGCAGACTCTGCCGTGAGGCTTGTTGACTATAGGAAAAGCAGGCTGGGGAGACAAGGAGACTGGCCAGTCATGGCAGTCGCCAGCTGGCAGTTGATTCACAGCAGCTCTAAGCCCTTGGGGCGCATCTGGGTTGGAATCCGTAGGAGAGAAGGGGTCTCACCCTGAGGTTTCTAAGCTGGCAGAATGGGAATTCAGGTGGGTGGTAAGAGTGGGGGTCCTGGATCATCAACTGGCTACTCAGTGAAGAGTTGAGGACCTTATAGAAATCATGCTGCACTCTAGGTAAGGTACATGAGATCTCTGAGGGTAGGACTCAGGCATGTGTATTTCCTTCACATTCCCTCACGTAATTCCAGGGTTAGCCAGATTTGTCTGAACAACTGTCGAGAATAGATATTGTAAGGAAAACAAAAGCTGAGTGATACCATCGTACTTTAAACATACCTTGGCTAAATTTCATAAAGGATTTCCAAGGCCTTGTAGAAAGTAACATGACATAAGATAGAAAATAGAAGCTTCAGGACCAAAAGTAATATAAATTAGAATGGAGTGCACTGACCAGGAACCAAAGGAAAATGTCCTTCATGGCCTGAAAAATGTGGACCAAACTTTATGGGTAGCGGGAGGGCAAGGAAGAGACAGAATTTAAGATCCATGAACTCAAAAATGGGGTATGTGTGGTGGTGTTTCCTCTGATATTTAACTTTAAAACATGTTTCTCTGGGGGCTTTGTGTGGGAACTTGGAAAAGTTACTAAGAGTGGTGTTCTTGAAATATAATTACACAAATGCAGTAATGAATTTCACAAAGCTCTTTATTTTTGGAGACAGGGTCTTGCTTTGTAGTTCAGGCTGGCCCTGAGCTCACTGTGTAGCCCAAGAAAACCTCGAACTCAGTAACCCTCCTGCCTCTGCCTCCCGAGTGCTGGGATTACAGGCGTGAGCCACGACACCCGGCACAAAGCTCATTTTAAAAAAAATAGCATTCCTTGATTACACTGGAGGGAAATGCACACAATAAAAGTTGGTGGAAAGAATTTTGCTAAAAAAGGTTGTATTGTGGTCAGACATTCAGCCCTGTGGAGGACTGCTTTATTACTGTTTTCCATGTGGGTTAAGAACTAGATTTATAGTAGGAATTCTTTACCTGCTGTCTTGGCTCTGACAGAGCAGTGGTTCTCAGTGATGTCCCGGTTTAAAACCAAAAAAACCTTTCCACGCACCCCACCCCATTCTAAAACCTTGTTTTATACCTTTATATTTTGTCTGTTTCCATGGTCTAAGCAGTCTCTAACCCCAGCTGTTTTCAACTGTGCTTGTCCAACCCACAAAATGCCTTATTATTTAACAAGAACTTACCTGACCCGATAGAAGCTAGTTCCTTTATACCACTGTTAAATGGAACAAATTTAAAAATTAAAATCTTTTGCATATTAGATTGTTCTGGGAGGCTTTTTTAAAAATCTGAGGCTGAGGCTTCTCCTCATATAAATAAAATCCAGGGCCTGAAGCCTCGCATCATATTTTTTTGTTTGTATCTGAAGCTCTTCAGATGGTTGTAGTGTGTGGCCCCAGGCTGAGCCCCAATGACAGGGAACTGGCAGAGGAGCCGCAAGGAGTCCTAGAGTTCACAGATAGGCGACTGGCCTGCACCTCGCAAGCGCAAGCTTAGCGTAGATGCTTCATGTGTTCTAGGGAGCACAGTCGGTGGGTCTGAAACGTGCCTTGTACCTGTAAAATGGAGAGATCGGCAGTCCCGCTGATTTTAGGGTGCCCGTTCTTTCCCTGCTGTCTGTCAATACCCTGATCTCTAATGGTCTGTGGTGAGAGCCGAGCAGTCCGCAGAGGGTGCTGGCAGGGCAGGCGCTGGTCAGAGGCCTCTCTGCTGTGATTAGCACTGGGCAGGAGCAGCTTAGCAGTCTGGCAGGCAGCGGGCATCCTGCTGTGGCCTTTGCACAGCCCCAAGCAGTGCCAGTGCTCGCAGTGCACGGCTTCCCGCTTCCCTTGGCTGTTGCTTGAAAGCCAGCCCTGTGTCTGTTTCTGCGCATTAAGGAAGATGGTGTCCGCTGTCCCTGGCAGTCAACCTCCAAGAGCTGGGATAAATACGGCCTGGGAGTGTAGGGCACCTGTTTCCCACAAGGCCCAGGTAACTGTCAGGAATCCCTCAGGGGACACACGTACGACTTGAGCCAGCATAGATGTCCTGCGGTCAGACTAATGTCAAAAATGACTCACTGAGCAATTAAATACATTTCTTTGATAAGAGGGATTCAGAGGTGTCAGTAAGTATTCAGTAGAAAAGATGTAGCCTTACAAAATCCAAACTTAAACCAGCACTCATGAATTACAAAAAATAAAAATCAGCTGATGATTCTCATAATGACTAAAAGAACAGAGATAACAGTTGAACAGTGGGCCCAGTGTTTCTGCTGTCATTTCACTCAGTAGTTGAGACTGGCTTTGAGTTTACTACACGGCCAGGCTGGCCTAACTCAAGGTGATCTTCCTGCCTCGGCCTTCTAAGTACTGGGACCGCAGGTATGCACTACCATGACCACCTCTACTATCTTGAGGTAACATTCAGACATACAGGCTGATTAAAACATTTTTTGTTTTCATTTCTCCTTTGAAATCTCAATCGTGAAGCCAAATCTAGAAATACAATTTTCTAGGTAGTTTGTGGCAAGACAGAGGTTTCAGACATTGCACTATGTATGTAGACTTTTTGCTTTGTAGTTCAGGCTGGCCCTGAGCTCACTATGGAGCCCAGGCAAGCCTCGAACTCAGCAATCCTCCTGCCTCTGCCTCTTGGGATTACAGGCATGAGCCACCACTTCCCACCGCTGTGGTATGTGCTACTGATTGCTGGTGGGCGTGAGTCACCACACCCAGTATTGTATGGGTTACAGGGGGTCAAACCGGGGACCCTGCGCTTGCTAGGCAGGTGCTGGAACCCCTGAGCTAAACCTCTGGCCCATGTATGCAGACTTTTTATAAATACTGTATTCTGAAATTCTCACTGCAAAGCTATGAGATAATTTTCACTCCCATTTTTAATGGGTGCATAGTATTCGAGCTACCTAAGGTCACAGAGCCACAAACAGATACAGATCGAGTCCTGGATTCAAAGAAAGGCACGTTGCAGAGTCTTTGTGGTCAGGAGGTCAGAAGATCTGGGCTTGAGGCCCAGCTCAATCGTGTGGCCTTTACTTACATAGGTCATTTGAGGCCTCCAGAATTCAGCTCCTGCCTCTGTTTACAAACAAGATGCTCACATCCTCAGTGGTGACCACTGAGAAATGGTTCAGCTCATGAACCGCAAGGAGATGAGGAAACAGTACAGATACAACACAGTTTCAGGACCATAGTAACTGGTGGCCTGATGGAAGGAAAAGGCGAAGAAAGGAAGCCATTGTGATCCCAGGCAATGAGGGCCATGGTGTGCTTGAGAAGCCGGCACCACGGAGGCACAGGGTGCTTCAGAGATGGCACCTTGACGGATCAGACTTACCAGCTGTCCTTAGGTGTCAGGTTGCTGTGGTGAACTGGGCAGGTAGGGCAGCTGTCCTGGGCTCACAAGGGAGGCGGGCAGATGTCTTAGCATCACCCGGAAAAACGGGAACTAAAGCTGTAGCTGGCATCTGGCAGAGGCCACAGGGGTGAGAGCGTGTGGGTAACAGGATGCATCCCACGTCTGGGGTGTGGGGAAGGCGGCCCAAGAAAGAAACAGTGGAGGGAGATCTGCCAGTAAACAGGGATCCGTAAGCTAATTAACCACGAGCAGATGAACCCCATGGCTCTCTCTGACGCGGAGTAGCAGAACCATGCACTCCCAGAGGTATCATGTCCTGAGAGACCCGTGTAAAGCATCTAATAACAGCCAGTGGATGTATAGTAAGCATTCAGTACGTGTTGACTATTGTGTGAATTTCCATTCATTCAAGAAATATTTATTACGTGACCTTGTCTGCCACACTAAACTAGTTACTAGCAATTACAATCCAGTTAGTAATTTACAGCCCACTAGATGAAACGCATATTTTTAAAAAGTCTCACAAGTGGATAGAGGAAATCAGAACTTTAGTGGGAGATGATAAACTTAGGTGCTTTAAGAGCAAGGACAACTTCAGGTGGGGATAGGAGCTGACCTATAGGGAAAATCTAGACATGCCAGGTGAGGCATTCAGATTCGAACTGTTTTCACTGAAGCATTTTGGATGGGGATTGTATTTTCTCTCAGAATGTTTCTTCTGAGGATGGCATGGAAACCTGAGACCAAGAAGGCGGGCAGTGGGCACAGGAGAACATGGGCCCGGGGGCTCAAGGTCTGAGGGATGCTGAGTGGGAGAGGAGAGGAGGACAGAAGAATGACTTAAGGAGGCAGCGGATGGGCATTGCAGGGCGCTTGGGAAGGAAAGCCCTCACTCCCGGGAGGAATTACGGCTCTCCTCCTGCCTACACTACCATTCTTCCATGGCAGATACGTCACTGAGCGCAGGCACTGCGGTGCCCATGGCGTGAGCTCACGCCCGTCGTTGGCTGTTCTGGAGCAAAGTTTTAAATGTTCTTACCACAAAAATTATAGGAGGTGATGCATCTGTTAATTAGCTTGATTTAAACAAAATTCCTAAATGTATAACACCACATTGTGCCTCACAAATGTTTGCTATTTGTCACTTAAAAATAGTAAGATACGAAGCAGCAACACAGGATAAATAAGTACCTGTGGGACACACTTCTAGAAGTGCAGTGGTAGTAAGGAAATCTGCAAAAAACAAATGCACCTGCCGTCCTGCTTCTGTAGTCATCTCGGGCTCGAATCAGAGAGGTGAGGCCTGGTTCTCCGTACGTCCAGGAGGCTGCGGACAGCTCACCTGCCGCGTCAGACTCACGGCCACTCCTCTGCATTGAGGTCGCGTTCCTAGGGCACAGGTGCACTGTGGCTTCATTCAGACTGTGTGATACACCTCTGCCTCTTTCTTTTTTTAAACAGGTGGTAACAAACAGGGACACACAAGAAACTCTCCTCTGCATGGCCTGTGTATTTGAAGTTTCAAATAGTGAACACGGAGCACAACATCATATTTACAGGCTTGTAAAGGACTGAACGTGGTTATTTATATATATAGATATCTGTATATATACACGCACACACATACGTGCACACACACACTCTCCATTATCAAACGACGTGACTGTAAACCTCACCACACAGGTGGTGCCCTGGCCCTGAGGTCACCCCGACTTTTCTAAATCCTGTTTGAGTGAAGTCATTTTTTCATGTGTTCATACTATCATGGTAGCTGTGAAGTTCTGGTACAGTTGTAAAAAGAGAAATCAAGTTGTTTCTATGTGTTCTTCAGATCTATAGCCCACAGTTCTTTGGGAAAGGTGAACCTTTAATATACCCACCTCGCTCTGCGGAAACCTGTTTCTTATTGTGGTAGAAAATACTAAGACAGAGCATTGGCCATGGGACAGTTACTGCCTTTATACAAATGTATTTAGTTCTCATTTTTCCAACATAAAATGGTTTTAAGATACAAGTAAAATTAATCTTTAAATATAAATGTAAATTAGTACACAAAACTAAGAATCTAGACTTATCTTTGTAACTAATTAGGGTGGAAGTTATGAAAGAATGTAATTCACTAAATTATTTTTTAAATGAAATCTTTCTTTTCTTTTTGAAACCAAATGTTAAACTATAGCCTTAAGAAATGCTTGGTAGAAATATCCTAATGAGACAAATTTGTACTTTTTCCCTCAAGGTTAAAACTAATCTCCTAACCCATTAAACTCTTGAACACGTGTTACAAAGGAAGAAAATGCCACCCCTTACCCTTAACGTATATAGTATATTTAAAAGTGTAAAACTGTATTGTACTAATGTGATGATTGATTATTTAATGAAAAAGATATGACTCTTCTGCAATAAGTAGATAAATACTGAAAAATCTAAACTTAAAATGTTTATAATCTTGTGTGTGCAGTTATATTTTATAAACAACCAAATTTTTTTATTAAGATGAGTAAATATTTGAACCACTGAAATTAATAGCAAAATTTTAAATTGGCATGAATACTGCACTGTGAGCTACACAGTCTAGAGAAACCTGTGGCTGGGAGAAAATGTTGCCAAACAAACAAACAAAAGGCTCATCAGTCTCAGCATCTCTGCGCCCCAGAAAACCGTGAGCGTCCTCACCGGCTGGTGGATGAGTCTTTCCTTTCTAGTGACCCCATATGCATAGGGACCCATGGTGACTCTAGCCATGTGTGTGTGTGTGTGTGTGTGTGTGATGCGTATGTACACGCACACGCATACGATGTTACTCAGCACTTACTGCACATCGATTTGGTGTCGCTCGGTTTGTAAGGTGCTGACACGTATTGTTTCCTGGGCTGCATCTGTAGACAGATACATTCTCTCTAGAACATCCATTGCTTCCGCATCTTTCAACAAGTGACCGAGGCACTTGTTTGACTTAGCTTGAAGAGTCCCAGCTATTTCTTCTCACTGACCTTTTCAAACAGGCTTAGTCTCTCTTTCCAGGAGAAATTCAACTTTCCAACCTAAATATTCCAAAGTATTGCCCAGGTAAGATTGCTTTGCTGTGGCCATGTGTCTTGGGTTATTTCTGTAAGTGCTTCATTGCAGGAGAGAAGGGAGAACTGCCCCTCAGCTGTCCAGGAGGAAGTGATGTTTTTATATCTGTTAGTATATAAAATACATTGTGTAAATTGTAAGGAGGTGAAGATTTCTCAGAGGCTAGAATCTAAACGTGAGCTGTGTCCTCTCCAGGTAACCTACGCTCCCCCTCCCTTTCTCCTCTACCTGCTCTGGCCCAGCTTGTACCTTGTTCAGATCATGAAGTCATGAGAGGGACCACGGAGCTGGCTGGTGCCAAGCAGCCCGACCCAGAGCTAAGCCTGGCCTCTCCCACACGCATCCGCAGTCACTGGGAATAACAGAGGAAGACATGCAGACTTCCTCCTTTGGAATGCATGTCTGCTGACAGACCAGCAAGGCAGCAGTTCTCTTCCCCCAAAACAAGACTCCCTTCGTTCCTGTTCCCACCTGCACTGGGCAGATTTGCCCTCCTCCCCACCCTTTGGTGTGGTCTTCAGCCCCGGCAGTTAAGCATCTTCGACAGTCATGGGACGAATGCACCTCTCAGCAGTGTTTCTTTGGTTTCTCTTTCCTCCATCTTTCATCAAGGGACCTCTTCCAAGACCAGGACTTAGAAACTGGTGCCGATGATCTCATGTGGTTAACTTAAGGGTTGTTTTCCATCCAGATGGGGCTTTTCTATGCTTCTCAGGGGGAGTGCTTGGGGCTCACCTACTAAAGCACAAAAAGGTAGGGAATGAGGAAGCAGCTAGAGGCCACCTGTTGGCTCCCTGCCTCGCCGATCACATCTTGCTCTCAGGTGCCCTTGCGCTTGAGGTTTGGGAGTTTGTATGAATGACACTGAAAGTTACATTTGGCTTGTAAAACACCTGTAAGATTTTAATTCTTGTAAAGATGTCTCCAGGACACATGTTCCTTATAATAATCACTGATCTAGTCACCCAAACTCTTGTCTTTTTCTTTGTTTCTCAATAGACCCATGAGTAGAATTTGTGTCCTCACCTCTAATCCAGGTCTCTTCAGTCCTTTGTCCTATACACTTCTTCCTTTCCTCTTGTCTTAAAAGCTGTCCAAACAAACAATAAGAACACCTCTACAGACCCGCTGGGCCTCCCTTCTGGTGCTTTGTCCCAAGGCCCCCCACTGCCATGTTCAGGAGCAGCTTGCACGCTCACTTTGGAGTTTGGAGGCCACTTGTCCACAGGGAGGAGCTGGTGAACAGCTGGGCTTTCTTCTGTTGCTGCTTATTTCCTTCACAGTAAGAGATCTGAAGAACAACCATGACTTCACAATACATCCAAAGGAAAAAAAAAAAATCTCAAGAGCATTTTTCCCTCTCAACACCTTTGACTTTTTGTACCAGGAAATCCCTTGTGTGGGGCCATCTGGAGCATCATAGGATGGTTAGCTAATATTCCTGGCTACTACCCAGTAGCACACCCCCAGTTGCCCCACGTCGCGGTGTTCCCAGACATTACCACCTGTCCCATAGACTTCATTGGTGATGGTCTTTCCATCCATCTCATCCTGCAAAAGCTTTCTCCTGAAAACCTTGTTGCAAGTCCTCAGTAGGGGAAAGTATTAATCAAGGGGGAAGTATTAATAAAGAGACATCATGTTCAAGTTTGCTCCTGTTTCAAAACTTCTTAACAGTCTCTTGACAGGTATCCTTTTGCCCATTTCTGGGCAAAATCCAGCCAATCACTGTGCTTGTTACAAACTAGCACCAATCACTGTCCTTGTTACAAACTAGCACCTGTTGAAAGAACATTTCTGATTTGACTTTCAGGCCTGAGTTTACCAAGGCCTTAAAAAAAAAATCCAATAGTTTTCATTGTCATAGGCTCATGGATATCAAAACTTTTATCACTTCTGTGTATTTCTTCTGGGCTGTTTCTACATTCTGCCTTCCAATCAGTGCTGTTTATGGAACTCACTGAACCTCCAGAGTATTTTCTTTTCTTCATTTTGAGGGATGGAAGGAGGGTAGAATCTGTGGCACAAAAGGGTTAATAGCATTTTTCTTTCCTGAGGTAAAAGAGAGTCTACGCTACTCCTTCATCTTGTGCGTGAGCAGGTTGGTGTCCCAGGGCCGTGGGTGACTCGCCGAGTCACCCTGCTGGCTCGTGACAGTAGGGGTGAGGACTCCTGGGGCTCTGCCTCCTCCATCCTCAGCCTCCTGCTGTCGAGGCTGTTCTTCCTCGGTGCTCTGTGCTTTCGCGATCCCAGGACGGTGCGGTCGGGGTTGCTCGGGTGAGAGGAGGGGCAGCAGCGCAGGGTCCTTGAAGCACCACAGCAGGCAGGAAAAGCTGATGAGCCTTTTCACTTCCTGTGAGGAAGACATTTCACCTGCCACAGGCTGAGTCAAATCTGTCTGCTGAGCATGTCCGCAGCAAAGTCCTGCCCTCAAACCAGCCAGAAAAACAGCCCCTGACCCGAGCGCTTGGCCTGAAGGTCCCCAGTGACTTTCAAAGCCAAGCCCTCTTCAGACTTCACACAGGTGGCTTGAGCCACCATGAGTTATGTAAATTTTATGAGATGACAGCCAGTTTCACAAACCAGGTACATATAATCTGTACACTTCTGTACGTGCTCTGGTACACTACACGTGTCCCGCCAAAGGGTAGAACTCACTCTGTCTGTCAGTGTTCAGGCCAGTGACATCTGCATGGCTTGTATCTTTATGTTGATGTTTCTGTGGCAAAGCCCTGCATGCAGCGTTTCTGAAAAGCCTTAAATCTCGGAGGCATTGCTTGTAGGTTCCGCGGTGCAAGAGGCTGCCTCAGAACTGTGAGCCCTTTTGTAAGCTGGAAGCATTTCTCTTACTACTGTTACTTTTTAGGACGTTTCGATTCCGAGCTGCCAAAGTGTTCAGTAAGCAGTGCCTTAGCCATACTTAGTCGTGCCGCCAGCCTTCTCACACCTGTCTCAGCGTCTGTCACACATTGGCCCAGTCTTTGAAACAGGACACAAAAAACTTGTTTTTGTTATTTTTCTCCTGAAGCCCATTTTTCTCTGGTTCTATTGGAAACCGGTGACTTGGTCTGAAATCTGAAACTGAAGCTAAGTCACTTCTTGACCCCGTTCTCCAAAGTCTATACCAAAACAAAAGGTCGCAACTCTGTAGTTTACTATGAAAAGTAAATTGTACTTTTATTGTTGCCTTTTGAATTCATGACCAAATACTTAGCTATTTGTGAATCTTCTGCACTCTAGCATGAAAGTGCCTTTGGTTTGAGATTCCAGCTTAGAAAAGTGCTGCCATAATACCGATAATATGTAGAGAGACCAAAAATATTTTGAGATCACCGCAATGCCTTTGGTTTACCAGGATGAGTAACCAGCCACGGGCCTCTGTTCACAAGAGTGCCACACAGGCCACCTGCTGCAGGTCTGTCTGCTGGTGGGGACCCTGCCCAAACTCACCCACAGCACGCCACAGCAGGAGGGACCCCCGAACTGTTGTGCTGTGTGTGCCGACACCTGGTGCGTGCGCCAGTCACTTACGCTCCTCACCCAGCCCTGCATCCACGAGAAGGAATTGCCACGCAAGCACGGAATCTCGGCCGGTGGACAGAGGTGACAACCTTCGCCTTCTCCTCGTGTCTGTGGAGTCTCCGCGGAGGCTTTCTTTTCCACTCCCACGACAGCGCGCACTTATCTGGGTCCACACGATGATACCATTTCAAAAGTTGGAAGCCTCAAACTGAGATGACAGTGCAGAACCAAAAATGTGTTAGGGTTATCACAATCGAAGTGTTCTTCTGAGGGCAGAGATGTTGGCTCTGAGTGCTGTGTGTGAACGTGCTACGAGAAACTTCCAAAGAGCACCATTCGCAATTCGGCCTTTGCAAAGAATGTTCCAGCCCTCGAAGGGGCAGCTGTTCAGTCTGTCATCTTCTATCCAGACCTTGTCTAAATTGGGAAAACTGATAGAGGTGAAAAAGAGGAATGAAAAGGACGAGGCAAAAAAAAAAAAAGTAGACAAAAAACACCAGCCAAAAAGAAGCCAGGAAAAGAAGTATTTTTTTTTCCTGCTACTGTCAGTGTAAAAGTAACATCAGACAACTTTGAAAGTTAGCCTCTAAACTCTTAATACATTGTTCTGTCTGTCTCTCCCTGGTGTCTGTAGCCTCTTCAGGCTCTGCAATTCTACTCCAAGTTGTGAGTACTTAGAAAAGTTCCATAAACAAACTATGAAATGATAAAGAAAATTACTCCGCATCAGTTAGGGTTAGCTGCTTGGATTCTCAGCCTTTCCCATCAGGACTATACCACAACTTGGAAGAAATGAGTCAAATGTGTGTTTTCCTGCTCTTTGGAGCTGTTTCTATGTTTTGTTTGATAATAGTTTTCTCTCACAGACTCTTTGCTTCTATCTTTCACAATGAAGGTTTTGTGTTTAAAGTGAATGCATTGCAAAGGTAGCGTCACTGAAGTCATGCATCCTTAAATAAGATGAAATGTTTGTATTTATTGTCCTCCTTTCTCAGCCGTGACTTGTCTTACCCTGTGAATTCGCACTGAATCACTCGTAAGCCACGGCCTGTCATTTTAATATTGGAAACAGCATTTCCGCTCCCTGCTCCCCCCAGCTGGTCATCAGATGGCATCAGAACTCAATAGATGGCCCTGTGTTCCAGTTGACCTTCTTCTGCCTCCCATGAGATGGCTCTGCGGTCCCCCTCTAAGGGGTGGGCAGCATCCAGGCATCAGTCAATTGGAAATCAGACCCTGATTTTTTCATTGATCATTTTCTGGGATTAGTTTTCACTGCGTAAATTATACATTAACTGTACTTTTGAAAAATGTACATCTATCTCCCTTGTTACCTCCTTATAAGATTTACTTCTGTATGCCTTTTTTTTTCAGTAGGCTTTTAATTGCAGACAAGGAAAAAAAGTTAAAAACAGTACGTGCCTAAAAAATGACAAAAAAATTTTGTAACATTAAAAAACCTGAATAGCCTTTACTTCTTTAATATGCTCTAATTTCATGTAAATTGGTTTTTGCCACATATGTTTGTTCACATGCTAAACGACTTGACGGATTCTCACAGTCTGTGTCTCTGTCCCGTGTGTGGAATGGGCTTGTGACGTAAGCGTCTCCTCTGGTCAGTGGTTCCTTTGATATTGTACTGCTACTGGGACGGGGGCTGCGGAACCTGCCTTTGAGTGACAGGTTCCTCCGGGGTAGATTGGAGAGATGGGGGAGGGGCGGGGCAAACTCACACACGTTTCCTTAACCAGTTTGCATAAATGTTCAAAAGGCATTTGGTTAAACCTCTTGGCAGTACAGTATTCTCGTATTTGTTAACGTTGTGTTTAGGTACTGGTACCTTTTTGTTTAAAAATGTTCTAAGTGTTGGCTTTAAAGTGAATTTATCTTTAGTATGATAGTTATATGAAAATTATAGGGTTTGTGTGCAGAGAATTTTTTTATAAAGTGCTTTGTAAAAAAAAAAATATGTATTCTAGCTTTCGCGGTACATATGTGTGATAACTTTAATATCCATGACAGTTAAGTGCAATTATTTCATCACTCTAAAAATGCTATTTTTGTGTCAGTTCCTGCAGGTGTTTTCATGTCTTTGCAAAGTGACACATTTTGATGCCTTCTTGATAAAAGTGGTAGACATTTTGTAGCTTTCTAGAAACTTTGTATTCATACGGTATCAATGAAAAATAAAGAAAATGAAAGTGTGGGTCACCTTTTTTATCTGCAAAAGTGTATGTTGCTGAGAATGAAATGGCTTTTGGTGGGGAATGACATGCAGGCAAATCAACATCTTGGTCCATTTGCTGGTGTCCACCAGGCCCAGTCCAGGAATTGGAACTTTGGGTATTTTATCCAACAGCGTTTCCTAAAATCAGCCAGAAGCTAGTCGCTCAGACTTTTTGTATCTCTTTAATAACAAAAATTTTTCAGAAGACTTTATCTGGATCCCAGACACAGCCCGAGAAGCCAGATCTCATGTGCCACATTAGAATCTTTAGACAAAAACGCGCAGGCCCAACCACTGGGCATTGATAGCTGTTGATGTGGCTTATGGGGCGTATGCAGGAACCAGGCAGGGTGGCGCACAGGGTGCAGATCCCGAGGTAGATGACATGGTCCTGCCTGGCTGCTGCCTCTGTCCCCTGGCTTTGCCATCACGTGTCTGAGGAGCTGGATCTGCTTGTTTGCAGCGTGTACATGCACACCACCGAGTCACTGTTTCCCATATGCTGGGTGCTCTGCCTCACGTGTGGGCACCCTGTACCTAAGTCACACCCTTTGGCACCACAGACCCAGGGACATCCGGGCTTAGGACGCTAAGAGGTCAGCCTTAGATAAGGTCTACCTGACCCTCAGCCTGGGTTCTCGGCCCCCGCATTCGGGTTCTGCACACACAGTGGGGCAGCTCAAGGCTAGGGGAGAAGGAAACCAAGACGCACACCCATCCTGAGCCACATCCCCCAGCCCCGGAAAGAACCTTCTTGAATCATAACCTTGGACTTGTGACGGTGAAGTCCCACCATCTTAGATGAAGTCTTAGTTTGAGAGCCAGACCTCAGAGAGTCTTGATTCTCCCTATTTCTTTTTAATAAAAGCTGTGGTTTGATATCCCAAGAAGCCCTGGAGGAGAAAATGAGCAGACAGTTAACTTGTGCCTGTGCCTTGGGAAAAAATGCTTTTCCAATAGGCACTATTGGTGAGGAAGGGTGGGGGGCGGGGTGCTCAGCAGCTGGAGGGGTCTGCGGTACATTTGGCTGATGGCCTGTTAACATGCCAGGCATATCTTCTTGCAGAAGAGAAGTCTGCTTTGGTGTTGTGTCTTTTGGGTAAATATTGTCCCGTTTGCTTTAGCTTCCAAGAAACTGACTTAGAATTTGTGCCCTGTGCCATTGATAAGGACCCACCTAAAACGTTAGGCACAACGATTGAAACAAATGAAAAATAGTTGCCAGCAAATAAAACATCAAGAGCTAACTTAAGCATTTTAGTATAGGTCAAAGGAAAGATTAACTGCTAGAGCTAGTGAGAGTTACTTGACAAAATGAAGACACAAAACTTCCAGGCACCTAATAACATAGCTTCAAATTATATAAACCAAAAATAGGACAAATTTTTACCATTCTGGGAGATTTTTAAATGTCTAAGCTCATTGTTACAGATAAAGCAAACCTGCCCAGAAGTAAATAGAGAGGATATGAACAGTAATGTGCTATTCTGATTTACTGAATATAAAGTAGTAAACCCCATAATTAGAGACTATACTTTTTTTTTTTTTTTTTTAGACAAGGTCTTGCTTTGTAGTTCAGGCTGGCGCTGAGCTCACTGTGTAGCCCAGGCAAACCTCCAACTCAGCAATCCTCCTGTCTCTGCCTCCCAAATGCTGGGATTACAGGCGTGAGCCACCACACCAGGCACTGTGGTAAGTGGTACTGATTGCTGGTGGGCGTGAGTCACCACACCCAATAGTTGTATGTGGTTACCAGGAATCAAACCAGGGACCTTATCCTTTCTAGGCAGGTGCAGGAAACACTGAGCTAAATCTCTGGCCCTATATATTTATTCTTAAGTACACATAAAATTATTATTATTATAAAATTTTTATAAGGCCTGCCCTGCCCTAAGCCAGAGGGCAGGATACTGTGACCTGTGGGCCAGTTGTGGCACAGTTTGTGAATTCACTGGAACAGTACAGCCACTCTTATTTACCACAGTCTGATTCTGGAACAGGCTTAGGTCTAGCAAGGGTGAGTAGAAAATGGTGGGGTTGTTTTCATTGTCACATGGGGTTTCTTGCCCAAATCTTGATGCTTTATAATTAAAATAGTCAAGTACACCCCTGACTACCACTCTTCCATCTTAGTAATTTTTCTTGTTACTGAGACACAGTACTCAACACTCACAACGTAAAGGAGGAAAGGTAGTTTTGTTTTTGTTTTGTGCTAGGCATTGAACTCAGGACCTTGTGCTTGCAAGCAGGCACCAGCACCACTGAGTAAATGCCTGGCCCATAAAAAAGGCTTATTTTGAGTCGTGGATTTTAGAAGTTTGTCAATAACTGGCTCGCCCTATAGCAGGAGGGCATAAAGCAGGGCTCTGAGCAGAGCACAGCTGCTCAGCTAGCAGCCCAGAAGCTGGGGAGAGGGAAGCACCTTTCCGGGTTATACCCCCAGTCACCCATCTCCATCCCGGCCCTACTTCCAAACAGCACTCTGCCTTGTCCCCAAAGGATGTGAGCTTGTCTTGCTATCCAAAGTGGGTTTAGTCTCACTCTGAGACTTTTGAGAGTCATCAGTCTTGGCAGTTCTGCATCGCTGAGAAGCGCAAGTCCAAAGTCTCTTCTGTAACTCAAAGACTTTAACTCTCAGCTGTGAGACCCTGTAAAACTCAAAGAAAGTGAAATGCTTCCAACAGGCAGTGGCATAGGGTAAATATTCTCACTCCGCAAGAGAAGTACAGGAGGATAGAAAGGAAGTGGGCCGAAGCAAGATCAGAACCCAGCAGGGCAAACTAAATCCTGTGTTTGTCCACTACACAGGGCTGATCGTGCTGAGATGAGAGCTTGGAAGGGCTTGGGAAGCCTGCCCTCTGGAGCATTGCTGGGTGCAGCCCTATGCCCTCTCTCTGTCAGGGCCACTCCTCTCCTTGGCAGATCTTCCATCTACCTGTAGCACTTGTAAATGCCTCTTCCTAGGGTCTCTGAAGCACTTGGGGCTCCAGGCTCATACCTTCGTGCGTTCCTGTCTCGGGGTCACACTGCCTGGCTCCTCGGCCACCTTCTGGAACCTGAGGAAACCTCCCTCAGCCCCAGCTTCGCATTTGCACAGCCACGAATCCAGCACCACGTGAATGACAACATCTGCCACGAGCTGACGCAGCCGCGGGTCCCCTTGGGTTGCCGTGGAGGAGCCTCCGAGGGCCGGGAGGGAGTCCCTGGAAGCCCATGCTGTGTGCCTTTCCTGGGCAGGGTGACTTGGGCTCTTTCAAAGCAAAGTCTTTCAAAGGAATCTTTCCTTTTCCTTTTACATCTCTGTTTTTAAAAGATTGAGTGTCACCGATGCCCTCAAGTCTTTCCGGTTGTTCTGATGCAAGAATTTGGCTTCTCTTTAATGCTAATCTTTTCAAAAACCATAATTTTGAATGCACCAACTTCACAGGTGCCTCATTTATGGCCACACTTTACATTATTTGGCTCTGCTTTTTGCTCCTGAGTTTCACTCTAAATCTGGCTAAAAGCAGAGAGCAGTATCCATACCACAGCCTGAGTGTTGGGCGGTCTTGAAATCTCCTCTGCCAATTAATCCACAGCCCTTAATCTCAGGATTCAGGCCAAATGTAGACACATTCTCCCTCTCCCTCTCCCTCTTTCTCTCTCTCTCCCCTTCTCCCTCCCCCACCCCTTCCCCTCTTTTTTTTTTTTTTTTTTTTGAGACAGGGTCTCACTTTGTAGTTCAGGCTGGCCCTGAGCTTGCTATCCCAGGCTAGCCACAAACTCTCAGCAACACTCCTGTCTCTGCCTCCCGAGTGCTGGGCTTACAGGTGTGAACCACCATGCCCGTCATTGTGATATGTGGTCCTGCACACTGAAGTTGGGACCACTGAGCTAAATCCCCAGCCCTATAGACACATTTTCTGTCAAAGTGTAATTCACATAGTAGATCAGAAGACATAAAGATATGTAAAAGGTAAGGCCAGAGATTTAGCTCAGTGGTTCCAGAAGGGAGGGCTGGAGATTAAACTCAGTGGTTCCAGCACCTACCTTGCAAGCACAGGGTCCCTGGTTTGATCCCTGGTAACCATATACAACAATACTGGGTGTGGTGACACCCACCAGCAAGCAGTACCACATACAACTAAACCAGGCGTGGCGGCTCACACCTGTAATCCCAGGACTCGGGAGGCAGAGGCAGGAGGATTGCTGAGTTCAAGGTTTGCTAAGGTTGCATAGTGAGCTCAGGGGCAGCCTGAACTACAAAGTGAGACCCTGTCTCAAAAAAAAAAAAAAAAAAAAAAAAAAAGACAAGGAAAAGCATTTAAAAAAAAAAAAACCTTCAGGAGAAACCAGTTAAAATTTTTCCCAAGGCACAGTATGCCTGGAAATCACTACTACCTATAAATGGGTCTATTTCACCAGTACCTAGACAACCTCTTCCCCTGTCAAACAAGGTGAATTTTTAGCAATAGAGATGCTACTGCTCTACCACCTGTGATGATTGTGAATGAGCCTTCACCCTTCCCTGCAGACAGAGCTGCCATCTTCCATCCATACATTAAATCCCCTCTCCCCCTAGATTGACAAGTTCTGCAGGTTTCAACCCCCACAACTCTGACACGTGACCCAGGCCCAAACTGTGGTGTCTTATTTCTCTGAATGGCTGCACTTGACTTTGTGCACTTTTAACATTCTGATCCCTTTATGCCTCTTTCTGATTAGTCCTCAACATTATTTTTCTGTGATAGAGGTCAGCAAACCTGCTACTTACCCTGCAGGTAGAATAGGTTTAGAACCTGCTAGGACCCTGCCTGGCAACAGCCACCAAGGGAGTCCTTGTTCCCGACTGAAACCTCCCCAGCCTGGCCTTTACTGTCTACATTTCTATGCACGTTCTGAGCTCTGAGCAGCTTCTTCCGTCAAGCTTGGTTTACAGTGTCCCAGGTTTTCTCTAGCTGGCATCTCCAGACCTTTCCAGACTCTTCTGCGAGTCAGTTCGAAGGGCTCCCAAACCACATGGTTAGGTATCTTCATAGCAGTGACACCACTTTCCTAGTGCCAAAATCTTATTCCTCCTTTTGCTTGTCACTGAGACAGTACCCACCTCACCCCCAACCTGAAGGAGAAGCACTTACATTGGCTCCTGGGTTTTAGAGACTTTAGAGACTTCATGCTGGCTGGCTCAAAGACAGAAAGGGTGTGGTGGAAGGGCCTGGGCAGAGGATAGCTGCTCATTTTATGGCAGCTTGGTAACAGTTTGTGCACTGCATCTCTCCTGTTCACATAACTGGTGTGGTCTCTGTTATCATCTCTCTCTCTCTCTTTTTTTTCTTTGAGAGACAGGGTCTCACTTTGTAGTTCAGGCTGGCTCTGAGCTCACTGTGTAGCCCAGGCAAGCCTCCAACTCAGCAATCCTCCTGCCTCTGCCTCCCGAGTGCTGGGATTAAAGGCATGAGCCACCACACCCAGCATTGGGTATATGGTACTGATTGCTGGTGGGTGTGAGTCACCATGCCTGGTATTATTGTATGTAGTTACCAGGGATCGAACCAGGAACCTTACACTTGCTAGACAGGTGCCAGAACCACTGAGCTAAATCTCTGGCCCCCATAATCATATCTTGGCTGATACAGGGCACTAACCCTACTGATGTATCAATATTTATCCTACCCTAGTAAAGATGATGGCATGGTAATAACACAGGATTAGGCAGATCAACCAACAGAGCAATGGGGAGATGAGAAAAAAAGATCTCTATATCTATTAAATCTTTGTTCATGACAGAAAAGGCATGGCTGACATGGGGTAAAATAGACTATTTGATAAATGATGGAGGGAAAATTGACCTTGACCTTATATTGTGCCCTAAATCAATTCAAAGGCCTGAGCAGAAGCTGGACAGCTTCCCCGGAGAGGTGAAGGGTCTGTGTTACAGGCTGAAGGCTCTGCACTGGGCTGAGAAGCAACGCTCGAGGCAAAGACCAGAGCAGCCTGAGGAGAACAGCCATCCCCAGGACAGCGAGGGCCGGGCTCCAGGAAGACCAGCCAAGTTTCCATCAGGAAAGCCAGCTGCAGCAAGGTCCTCACAGAAAATCAGCTGCCCGTGATCTTTCTCTCTAGTTCTCTTTTTATGATGTTGGCAGTAGTCCTCAGGTGGGTCTTCCGTGTCCAGAACCCAGTGACTCAGTTCAGCTCTACATTCCAGGTTGCCCGTTAGTTACTCCACCATGGCAAGGAAGGAGGATTGCTGAGGGTTCAAGGGCTATAGGGAGAGTCCAGAATGAGCCTGGACTATGAAGTGAGACCCTGTCTCAAAAAATTAAATAAAATAGGGCCAGAGATTTAGCTCAGTGGTTCCAGCACCTCCCTAGCAAACGCAAGGTCCTGAGTTTGATCCCCGGTAACCACATACAACAATACCAGGCACAGTGACTCACGCCCACCAGCAATCAGTACTGCATACTACAATGCCGGACATGGTGGTTCATGCCTGTAATCCCAGAATTCGGGGGGGCAGACACAGGAGGATTGCCGAATTCAAGGCTTGCCTGGGCTACATAGCTCAGGGCCGGCCTGCACTACAAAGTGAGAACCTGTCTTTAAAAATAAAATAAAATTAAATTTAAATTTAAAAAATTAAAAGTGAGATATGAAGACAAATCAAAAGAGAAAGGATTAGTTATAATTGAGTTTGTTAATGACACTATAAAGTGGAAACATCAACTACCAATGAAAACATACTTGCAAGGAACAAATATCAGCAATACATGAAAAACCATCCTTAGTCAATAAGTGAAAGAATCTATCCAAAATGAAGAGGGCCTGCATATCACTCAGCATTAGAGCACTTGCCTACCTTGCACGAGGTCCTAAATTTGATCCCTAGCACCAAGAAACAAAATAACAACCAAAACATGGTACGAGACTTCAATAACCATTTCCTCTAAAAAGAAACTGAAAATATACCAGCAACATTAGTTGTCAGAAAAACCCAAGTCAAAAACTACAATAAAGGCCGGAGGGTTAGCTCAGTGGTTCCGGCGCCTGCCTCGCAAGAGCAAAGGACCTGGGTTCGATCCCTGGTAACCACATCTAATGCTGGGCGTGGAGACACGCCCACCAACAATCAACACCGCATACCACAATGCCGGACGTGGTGGCTCACGCCTGTAATCCCAGCACTCGGGAGGCAGAGACAGGAGGATTGCTGAGTTCGCGGCGGCTTGCCTGGGCACCATAGTGAGCTCAGGACCAGCCTGAACTACAAAGCGAGACCCTGTCTCCAAAAAAAAAAAAAACCTACAATAATATATGTCCAGCAGATTTGAAGGGTGAATAAATTTACTGTAATGCATAACTCAACAAAATGTTTATAAGAAACACAAAAGTGCTATAGGCATTTGTTTAGGCTTGTTACAACTACCAAACAGAAAAAGAAAAATGAAAAACAATACAATGTTGAGCCATAGAATTAAAAAGTAGCCAGGGATGTAGCTCAACAGCACTGAGCCTACCTGGCAAGTGCAGGGTCCTGAATTCAATCCCCTGTACTGCAGAAAACAAAAACAAAATAAAACAAGCCAAAAAGAAAAAAAAAAACAAAGTTAAAAAAATTATGATGTACTGATATAA